>JAOUZG010015753.1:54940-84760 GCA_026289955.1 Argiope argentata | reverse complement strand
CAGAATAGTAACCCAGGGTAAATAATATTTTGTAGATAAGATATTTTTCTCGTTGATATATATACCATTTAAAATTTTTCAGTTATACTGCCAAAACTATCTAAATCAAAACTTCTCCTTTCCCTTCCATGCGACTCTGTATATCCACAATAGCTATTAAATAACAAAATATGAATATTACAGGAAAAATGAAAGATTTCATGAATGCAGCAGTCAAATTCTGAAATTCTAACTAAAGAGAACGTTAGTAGCATTTTTTTTAATTATGGTCTTTGATTTAAGCATTGTTCAAAGGATATATTATCAGTCAATTTTCAAACGATCAGCAAATTTTTTTGAGAAAGGAATATTTAGAATCTTATTTTATAACTAAAACTGTTTCAAGAATTGGTATGGGGGAGATTGAGCTTCGAAAAATAACTAATTTAAGCAGTTTTCTGAAACAATAAACATTTTAACAATAAGCATTAATTTTTAATCCATTATTTTTACATACTTTTCGATGTTTTTCTTTAAGTTAAATAATTTTTGAAACAATGCTAGAAATTCTAATTTTGGCATTTGTTTATTACTTTTTATCATGTCAAAATATATGCTGTTTATGGGATGAGGTTTTTGGCACCACCAAAAATCCTTAGGCGAAAAAGAAAATTTTTATTAACTGCACGATCATTTCAGAAAATCAGCTTTAAATAACGCGTTACTATTGAATTTACAAAGGCTGTGATTAAAAAGATAAGTTAATGATTACAGCAAATAAAACCTAGATAAGTGTCATTTTGGGGACGTGATCATATGAAATGAAATAAATAGGAAATGTGATATTTTTTAAACAATCAATGCGATACAAAGGTTTTCTAGATCGTTTGCAATACTAAAGTGACTCATTCAACGAAACGATCAAAATGAATAAAAATATAATTTAACTCGCATGGGCACGTGGTGTTTAGCCGTTCAAGAAATGATATACTGACATGATACATTGAAATATGCATGGCAGATTTCAATTTAATCTTTTTTTAGATTTTGTATTATACTCGCAGGATTTCAGAAATGAAAAAAAAAAGTATACGCTTGGAGTTTAACTTTGTATAATTTCAGGAAACAGTGCATGAATTTCATAGTATATGTACAAGAAATTCCTTTTTTAATTTTTTTTTTCTTCAAACGGCTGATCAAGTCCTTAATCTTCTGAAGAAACTACGAAATCGTAAACCTATGTTTAAATCCAAATGATAAAGGAATCGAATGAATTTTATTTGTAAAACTATCACTAATTATTCCCTTACTATGTGTGGGAATAAGATATTCCAAACATAAAATCTATCTAACAACTAAAACCGCTAAGTGAATTCGGGTTATTTCGCTATAATTAATTATATTTTATGAGAAATTCATTTTTACGGCTGAACAGAACTCTTGCTTAGTTTCAAAGTTTATCACTTAATACTAAAAAATAATGAGAGATCGAAAATAGAAGAAATAAGAGATCGAGATATATATATCCCGGCATTTGAACAAGCGAGTTTAGCGGCTGGTGGGCAGAAAGCGCACGGTAAATTAAGCATCTACCCTCAAACACTTTCAGAAGATACTAATCAACAGTGACAGTGGAAACGGAGGCAACCACCCTCACCGTCTTACGACCCCGCTAAGAAAGGGGGAAGGAAATAAACAGGTGACGATTGGGCCGCTCGGCCGTTTCGTGGATGTCTGAATGTAGAGCCGTCTCGGCCGCCTTGGGAGTTAGAGAGTTAATGCCTCATAAAATGTAGCTTTAAACAAAATGACTAATAGTTTTTTAGAAATCAGCGCATTTTGTATGAAAATCCTATTCAATATTTCATAACTCTTCCTCAAAGCGTTACAGACAGACAGAAAAAGACATTCCGAAAATATGTTTTTTGAACTCAAAGTGCTCCAAAACGCGAAGATTTATCAGTTTCGAGTTCAAAGGTTTTGACGATTGCTACAATTTCTGTATATAAAATAAACGAGAAAGTAAAACTCACTATACTTGAATATTGCTACAATGTTATTAACTATGATATACTTAATTGTTTGATAATCCCTGTATTTGTTAAATACCAATCCGATTTGAATAGATGGACAGACACATTTCTTCTCTGCGGATTTTGCTCGAAATTCGGTCGGGATTCTACGCAATTTATATGAAAATCAATATACAATATTTCGTTGCTCTTGTTCAAAGCGTCTCAGTCAGACAGAATAATTATTTCCATAAATAGGTTTTTCGAACTCAAGGAAATCTAAAACATGAAAATATGTCAAAACTTTTTGAGGATAACTATATATATTTTTCTCAATACTACCTATACAAGAAAGTTAAAGTTACAGCATCAGAATTCTCATTATTATGATATAAATCCCCTAAGTTATATTGGCATAATGTGGTTTAGGTTTTATAGGCTTAATTGTTTGATAATTTCTCTAATTATTCAGCAGCGATTAATAAGTTGACTCTCTCATCTGATACTTAAATCATCCACCGAAAGTGGATGGCCCGCCAGATCGTCTTTCGTCTCTTACGGATTTTCCGCACTCTTGACACATTTTTCAGTACTGACATACTCCGGTATTTCAGCTCTTTTAAATTTTTCGTTGCAAAATTGCATTTTAGCACACATTTTAACACATGATTTTAACATTCAAAAAAATTGCAGCTTTGGAAAATCAATAAGCTAAAAACACTCATCTCCTTAAATTTCCCAACAACCTTAAGAAATAGAAACATCTTTAGTTTTTTTTTTTGTACTTCTATAAGAATGTAAACGCGATTATTCAATAAAATGGTATAAATATATGAAATTTGATACTTGAAATTGTAAATGTCATTGTTGTTCTGTGGCCAATTTTGATTTTAAAAGTTTTTAAAAACGCGTCTTAAATGTTCTTTCGGTTTTCCTGTGCTTATGTATTAACCAAATCGTTGCGTCTGATCACCAAAAATGGCACTCTAATAGGCTCATCGTAAATCTTCTTAATGTATAATAACTTCCCTCAATATGAAGAAGGCCCCATTCTAATATATCACCTTATAATTTATTCAGCATTTCTTTTGTGTAATTAAGTAAATGAACTCAGTTTTTTAAATTATTTTTTATTAATGAACTATATTACATTAAATTCTGGTATGCATTAATAATATCCAAAAACAGAATTTATATTTTTGACGAGTTTTTACTCAACCAGCTGAAACAAAATATTGACAAAATTCTGCATTTCTAGCAATAAATTATCAAACCGAATTTCATATATTTAAGTCAATATGTTTTAGAATTATCAATTGAACATGCTTCCTAAAATACAGACAGACAGATAGTCAACCAGCAGTTGGCTTTGTTCAAAATTTTGATGTTATATAGACTGTTAAATCTGTGTGCCGAATCTTATCTGCCAAGTTCTCTACAAATTTGTTGTTATCGTGTAAATTTATATTCGTTAAGATGGACAGGCAATTTTATTCTGTACAAATATTACTCAAAATTTAATAAAAATATACAAATATGGTGTAAACATATACCAAATTTTAACCATCCTGTTCGAATTGTTTTTGAGTTATCGTTGTCCCAGACCGGCAGACGGATATTTTCCAAAATGTGTTTTTAGAATTCAAGGAGGTATACCACACGATTGAAAGTCAAATACCCGAGGTCAATTTTTTCAACAATTAAAGTGTTTTTTTTTCAATTCCTGCTATTAGTTCACAATCTCCCTGTATATATCTTGGTTAAATTTTCAATCGTTAACAAAATTCTTTTTTTCATCCACTCGAGTTCAAATACATTTTTTTAAAACTTTTGGTGGATGACACTCGATGTTAATACAATTTTTTGTTAACGAGAGTTTGTAATGAAAATTGTATTTAACAGGCTGTAGCTCAATCGGTAAAATACGTTGCTTTCAGTATTTTTCGAGTGATGGCGAATAATGGGTGTTCAAGTCTCTCAAAATTTATTAATTGTTTGATAAACAATTTATATTAATTGTAATTATTTAATGAAAAATAACTAAAATTTAAAAAAAAATGTTGACCTCAGTACGTATTGTCATTCAAATTTTTTATATTACTTATTTAAATAAATTCTAATAAAATTAATAAAATAATACTTAATAGAAAATATACTAATTCAAATACTAATCAATAAGTTGGAAAAACACGTCTAAAACAAAAATTCAATTATGCGTCATGTGATTCAGAGTTACTGCATACCAGGAATTAATCGTAAAAAAACTCACCAGGATATCACACGATAGAATCAAAGAAAGTATTGTATTCTCGCCAAAGATTCTATAGTTCGCGCTTTCAGTGGAGGACATTTTCTAGGGTAACAGCTTAATTAAATTCGTGAGATAGATTTTGGATACCAATCCAGCTGATTAAAAAAATTCAGAATTTTTCGGAAATAATTGATAAGTTTTCTAAAACAATTATCAAAGAATTTGATATTTTAAAAAAATATTTTCAATCACATCTGAGATATCTTCAATTCCAATTCAGAAAATATTTGAAATAATGTCTTAGAAATCTTTGAATCAACAATATGTTTACCTTTGAAAAAAGATAAAAACTTTTCCATTTAAATTTTTATTAACCTCTAGTCCTATTTTTAGATAATATGGGTTTCTACCCCTCATCCCAGCTGTTAGTTTTACAGCGGGAGCTTTTAATTCGTGAGTTCTACATGCGGAACAATTTCATCGGGCAGCTGCTTTTCCAGAGTAGAATTCAAAGCAGCTGAATCTAAATAACAAAACAGGATATCTTAAAAAAAGAAAAGCTGGTTTGGAAGAGTGGAAGGGAAAAAAAGGAACAGTAAAATGTACGAAAAAGACCTTATGGGTGTGTTTCCGAGGATCTGTCTTGCTTATGCGCTGGGTGAAGGGAGTAAAAAACAATAAATAGGCTTGTAAAAAAGAATATGACCGAAATGATTTAAAGTATTGACATCCTGTTAGAACGACTCAGCGCTTTTGAAAGATAAGGCATGGATATCTCCCGTTCTAATCAGATTTCTATTCAATATTTTTGTATTCTTAAGACAAAGATAGTTAAAGTGTTGTGATATCATTCGACTAATGATAACTTTGCTAAACGTATCTGGAAAAATGTTTTAGTAGGTCACAAATCAATTTGATATATCTTAAAATAACCTTACTTGAATTACATTCATGTTCATAAATGAAGAATAACTCAGAATGAAGCTGAAATCGAACTCTAAAACACATATATCGTCCTTAAGAAAACTATACACATCTTCAAAATCATATGCAAATGGTAGGAAGCCTCCAAATGACACCGATAGTACCTCACAATGACGACAGAGTTAGAGAGTGATGTTTAAGGAATGCAGGCAAAGGTGTAAAATTGTCCGCAAACGACTGATAAGCCGTTCAGTGTAACAACCACGGAAGTTATGGCAAAAAGGACGGATTTGGATGATAGTAAAAGTATCGCCCGTCGGTAATGTCAGCGCACCAAGCAGGAAGTATCTTGGAGGGGAGTCCGTCATGTCATCTCCTAGATTTATCAACGACTCTAAAATGACGGTAATGTGGGTAGACATAACAGCACAGGTTCCCCCTAAGTTGCAGTGCCTAATGAGTACCGGTATTTGGTAGTTATTGCCAAAGGAAAAAGATGGAGAGCAGCATCAGACCTGTCATGTCAGCTCTCTTCAGTCACTGGTACAACAGTTCCAAGGTAGACCTTGTACAGACGCTGAGGGTTGTGGCGCTAGCTTCGTAAGCCAGATAACATCTACGATACCGAAGTCGACTTTTGGTGTAGTGGTCATGTTATTCGGCTACTGGTCCGAGCGTCGAAGGATAGTATCGCAACCTTCAAATGGTACAGTGGTGACCTTGGCAACGCAACCTGCTGAAACTGTCGTGGTGTCATCTACCCGCAGCAAAAATTAACAAAGTAGTCAAAGTCACTTGACACAAGCAAACAAAACAAAGCAAACAATTCCTGTTGTAGCACGAGATAAAATATGGCTATTAGTTTAACATAATAAGTCAGTGCGAGCCTCTGGTTTCTTTAAAGTGTTTTATTCAACAGCAACAACACGACTAGAGTAAAAAGTTAGAAGTACAGTATGAAGAAATGGAATCACATGACCTAACGCAGCGCCATCTATAGGAAAAAATGTTAATTAGTTAAAATGGAAGGAAGGAGATGCAACATCCTCCAATCGCAAAAGGATAAAATTTTAATCTAGCTAAAATTTCAAGTTAAAAATTGAACATTAAAAATTCAAATGAAATTAGCTTGTTACAAATTCATAAAATATCTAAATATGTGCTAAGGAAAAAAGTATTAATGAAGACCAATACAAAATTGATATTACAATTTAACAGGTTTGGCAGTTCTCAAAGTTTTACTTAGAATAATTGATGTTTCCAGACGAAACAATCTTTGAAATGGTCGAACCACCTCACCATTTTCAGTTTTGACCCTTGCAACTCGGGAAACACCATCACGTCCTTTATAGATTTCAATGATTTTAGCTAAAGGCCAATCAACACGTTTCTTACCATCAGAGCTGATTAATACCATATCTCCCACCTCAAGTGGGGTTTGATGGACGTGCCTGGAATGTTTAAGGAGAGAAATATATTCCTTTTGAAAACGCGTCTTAAGCTTTTGTTTAACGGACTGGGGGTGTTTCGCACGTTTGCGTAGGTTCAGCACATTCTGTTCAAGATCCTCGACTCTGAATTCAGTCTGATCCTGTAAAAAGAGAGAAGGTGTTAGTGGCACAAGATCTGATGACTCTTCGGAGAGGTAAGTAAGAGGTCTGCTGTTGAGGATGGCTTCACATTCACACACAATAGTATACAGTTCTTCGTAGCCAAGACTTGCTTTTCCCAAATTCCGTCTCAACAATTCCTTCAACATTCTTACCACTCTCTCCCACCAACCTCCCCACCAAGGGGCAGTAGGTGGATTAAAATGCCAGGAGATCTTTTTCAAATCTGAATGAGACACAATTTTACTCCAATCGATATTTTTGAACTCGTTGTTTGCACCAATTAAATTGGCTCCATTCTCAGAGTAGATTGTTTTCACTCGCCCTCGACGTTAGATGAATCGTCTCAAAGCAAGAAGAAAACTTTGTGTGGAAATGTCCGAGACAAGCTCGTAATGCACCGCACGGTACACTGCACACGTGAAGATAGCAATCCAAACGTTATCACGATTTCGAAGAACCAAGGGACCTGCTAGGTCTACTCCAGTTGTTTCGAAGACGGCTGACATTCGTACACGTTCTTCAAGAAGAGGAGCAAACATTGTAGTAGCAGGTTAGGGCTTAAATCTTTGGCAAATTATGCATTTGGATACAACTGAACGAACAGTTTTCCTAGATCGCAAGATCCAGTATCTCTCACGAAGGATTGTGACTAGAGTTTGTACACCTACGTGATTGAAGGTTCGATGAGTTTCCTCTGTGAGTTTGGAAACAAGCTCATGCTTGTCTGACAGCAGGATAGGACGCCTGAAAAAGTCATCATCACCTGTGAAGATTAATTTTGTCTCTACTCTAAGAATACCGTTAGAGTCCTGGTATATGGCAAAGTTAGGGGGAATTAATTTGCGGTTTTTTTCCGAATGTCTCTCTTTGTATATAAATGAATATTTCAAGCTCAGATTGGGCTATCTCTTCGTTTGCTAAGTTCCCCTTTAAGAGGGTTTCACTACGATTATTTATTAAAGATTTAGGATTAGAAATAAAACGTTTTACATAAGCCAGAATTCTAACAATTGTAGAAAATTTTGAAACTCTATTAGTCCAATCAAAGAAATTGGATGCGGGGTTATTTAAGGAGATACTTGACGTAACAGTAGGTTTTAACTCAGTGGTTGCCAGTTCCAATGCATCGGAAAAATCACAATTCTCAGCTTTTGACCAAGAGTCTTGATTTTCTAACCATTTGGGACCCTCCCACCAACGAAGACAAAAGAGAGTTTGGGCGTTGCATCCACGAGACGCAATGTCTGCTGCATTCATTTGAGATGATACGTAATACCAATCATCTTGTGAAGAACTCGAATGAATTTTATTTATTCGATTGTTCACAAAGGTTTTCCATGTTCCGGTATTCTTTATCCAACAAAGAACCACTTTAGAGTCAGTCCAGTAGAAGGTTGGGAGACCAGAGATGTTCAAGGAAGTTTTGACTGTCTGGACGAAACGAGTACCAATTAAAGCAGCAAGGAGCTCGAGTTTTGGTGTAGACATTTCAGTTTTGATTTTAGTGATGGAATTCTTTCTTAGAGGAGCGACACGTGATTTTGCCTGAAATAATCTAATTATAGCTTCATCTTCGCATTCGATACGCAAAAACACGCTCGCTGCAAATGCTCTCCCACTAGCATCGCTAAACATGTGAATGGTAGTACTTGACTCATCAATTAATCCCCTGAAATAACGTGGAATTTGAATAAATTTCAAAATATCCAAGTTAGAAAGCCAAATTTTAAATTCCTCTACAATTTCAGAGGGAAGTTTATGATCCCATCCCGGCTTATCGTTTTTCCACGCTTTTTGCATTAGAAGTTTTGGAATGAGTGTTACGGGTGCGGTAAAACCGATTGGATAGAAAAAAGTTTGCGAAATCGACAAAAGTTGCTATTTTGTACATTTATCAGTAATTTCAGTTGTGATGCAGTTAACATCACACGCAATTGTATCTGAATCGGGATACCATAAAAGACCAAGTACAGGAGAATATCTACAGTCATTTAAATCCCGATTTTCACTTTGAGAAGAAAAGTCTATCCCGTAAGCTCAAAACCAGCTTGGGGCATTACTTGACAAGCCGTCTTTGAAAATTGTTCAGACTCGAGATTGTTTTGGATGCTTGTCACTACGTTGTCAACGTAAAATGCATTTTTCAATTTTATAGCGATATCATTCCCATTTTCTTTCATTTTATCTAGGTGGTGATAAATTGTTGCCATAAGCAAAAATGGACTTGATGAAAGGCCAAATACCATTCTACAATGCCTGTAGATTTTAATTTTGCGTTTTTTCAAAGTCTTCCCACCAAAGAAAGCGAAGAACATTTCTGTCGGAAGGAGATACGCTTATTTGAAGAAATGCTTTGCTTATGTCAGAAATCACGCCAATTTTGTTTTTGCGAAATATATTTAAAATATTAGGAATCATTTCAATATAATTCGGACCTGTAGCTAAACATTGATTCAAGGAAACGGCATTTTCATCTTTGGGAGAAGCATCGAACACGGGCCGTATTTTAGTTGTAGAACTAGATTCCTTAAAAACAGCTCTGTGAGGGAGGTACCTGCATGCCATTTCATTTTCTTTTTCGTTAACTTATACTTGTTCTATGATCCCATTTTGTTCCCATTCCTTTAAAATGTTGTCATAAGACTCAAATTTTCCAGTCGCGATAAGTTTAGAAGTCATGGAGCCTAAACGTTTCTCCGAATGATCTCTCAAATTACTTAAGTCAGGATGGCATTCAATCCATGGATGATTTACTTCGTACCTACCATCACGAAATTTAACAGTTTCTTCGCAAAAAGACAAAGTGTCACTATCGATTTCCGTTTTTATTTTCTGTGGGATCTCTAATACCAAGAATATCCAATGACCAAAGGTCGCAAATTTTGCTAGCACTATGCAGCGAAATTATGGGCATAGCATGAGTAGAACTAGGTTTAGATGATTCTGATTTCCCCATTACTACCCATCCTAAGTACGTTTGGACAACAGTTAAACCATTGGGCTGTTGACTGATACACTTTAAAGAAACCAGAGGCTCGCACTGACTTATTATGTCAAACCAATAGCCATATTTTATCTTGCGCTACAACACGGCCGCTGGTGGCGAAATTTTTTAAATACTTTATATTTGCTCCAACAAATTTCCAGCCCCTTCATTATGTCCCGTACAAAATTTCATAGCTTTCTGAAGATTAGTTTTGACAGTTGACAACTTCAAAGTAAGTTTGTTTAATTACGGACACCATGTATATTGTTGATAGTCATTTTTAATTTTCCTATTCAATTTATGCATTCCGAAAATTAGAATTCACAAATTTTGCTTATTTGTGAAGGTTCATAAAAAGAATGTGCCAAGTGGAGGAATGTCATTGAGTTTTATTTTTAAAAAGAAGGGAGTACCTGTCTGAGAATTTCCATTATATTAGTACTTCGCTGCCAGATCAAAGTGCAATAAATATTTTGCAAATGATAATAGAAGAAATATAAATTAATCTTTTTTTATTAGATAGTCAAAAAAAGTATTATTCTATACAATTGCTGAAGATCGAAATGATAAAAAAGAGGCATGAATATTTTAATATCCCATCGCTAATTATTGTGACTTTCCTGTAAAAATTTGTCTATTTCGTATAATTAGTTCAATTAAAACCAAATTAAAAAGAATGTCAAGGAAAAGATTTTCAGTCAACTGTATTTAATTAACAAAAATAATTTTTTTACAAAATTTTTCCCAAAAAGCATCAAGTTAAATAAATGAAATAACAATTAGAAAAATATCTAATACAATTGGGTTTTTTCTTTTAATATAATTTGGTTTACAGTAAAATTATATCAATTATTCTAGCATTGCAATGAAAGTTTTCTCGAATTGTACTTAATGTCATTCAATTTATCATCAATCAATAAAGTTCATATAAATTTACGATACATTGAAACACATTCTATAATATATTTTCAAAATTCTTAGATATATCTTCCCTATTGCATAAATCTAGTTAGCACTGGTATGCTTATCTTTTTAAATACAACAATTTTTAGTTTAAAATACTTTTAAGTAATTTGTTATTTTTAGGTGCTATATTTTTTATCATTATGTGTAGGTGTAACATTGTCTATGCGTTCATAAAATATAATGGGGGAAAAAACGTAATTATCCATATTTGAAATAAATGGAATAAATTACCAGTATCTTTAGCCCAAATTTTTTTTATATAAAATATAATGATACATTTTATATGCTAGTCTGGACAAAATCGTCGTTGTATAAAACGCTGCTCTGAAGTAAGGGAGTGGTATGTTTACAAATGACAGGATTTAGTACATTGTACCTTTATTTCGTCATTTTTGTTAGTAAAAAAATGGTAGTTATGTCTAAGTGTCTTTACAATTTTCTGCAACAATGTTTAGATATTTTAGTATTATTGGATTTGCTTTGTTCTAATACTTATGATGTTGCATTAATGGAGAGCTAGTATTCCTAATGTCAGTTGTTTGTATTTTTTATTTTTTTATATATACACAATTTTAAAATAAATTTATTTTCATTCTTTACCGTCTCATTTTAAATTGTTTGCAAGTGTGGAATTAATACATGATTCATAAATTAAAATTCCTTTCAATGCTTCATAAAATACAGCTTTAAACCAAAAGACGACCCATTCCTACGGACGATGGACACGATTTCTTCTAATAGGCGATTGTAGCGCCACTCAATGACAAATAACGAAACTCGCCGCTGGCAGGTTCATGTTAAAAGACACAAAACCAAACGAATCCCGTCTCCGCTCTCATTCGATGCAGAGTTTTGTGCTTTCGCGATCCTGCATTTTCTGTTGTAGGTGCGACTTGATATAAAACTGCTATTCAGTCAGAATTAATTATGATAATAATTATTATTACAACGCGCACTGTCTTTCACTTTTTTACTTGATCCCTTAGTCACCACGAATCTTGTCAATAGTTAATTTTAACATTTTCTTCCGATTTGTCAGCATGTTTAAAGCCCCTAATTTATCATGTTTGGTCTTTCAATTTTAAACTAATATAAACATGGACGTGGTAATATGACGTAGTAAGGCTTATCGCTTAACATTTAAGATGATGAATGGACTTTTATATTTTCGACAAGAATGTGCACGTCGGTTGTTCCGGAATCTGACCCAGAAACACAAAATGATTCGATCATACCTATAGCTGCCATATCATGTAACCAAATCGAATGCAAATTTCGGATAGAATAAGTGACGATAATAAATCATGGGCCCATTAATACCAAAATGTGTTTTAATGAATGCAATCATCCTGCTTCATTTCCGATCAAGAAATGCAAGGTAGATCCTCAGACTATGTTTATGGTGTGGCACCTCCTTTTCCCCTTGTGCAGAGATAGTTCCCTTGTGGGGATTTCCAGAAGTCAATCATTTGAATGTCAGACCTGCACCCTGAGGACGACCTCTTCCCATGCACAACCCTTGCGCTGACAATGACTGTTTTCGGCTTGAAACCGTTTAAACCCTCCAACATATGGTTCTTTAACCTAATTTTCTATGTGTGCTTGTAGTAATAAGTATTTGTGAATTCTGTAGTGCAGCTGTGTTTGTGAAGATTAAAAATAACGTTTTCAAAACCGGGCAATTCCTTATATATCTACATCACATCACTATAATAGTATTTTATTATTCTAAAAATGCTAAGAGATAATTTCCAAAGATGGAGTATGTCTTCTAAATCTCTCTATTATGTTTGTATGACACTTCAGAATAAATATTTTGAGAAAACAGTTATAAGTATTGGTCAATAAAACAATTCTTTATCAGGATAATAAAATAAGAAAAGTTACAAATTTATCACAGATGATAATTCAAATGTTTCCTTGACAATATCGTCATAACCCACCTTAACCACTTCCGCTACGATTTGAATTTCGATAGCCGACCCATGCTTCTCGATATAACATGCGGTAAGGCGTTACAAAATATAATAGTGAACGATGCAAATGTTAGTCGACGTCATGGACACGTCGTTTTTTACTCTGCGAAAATTCCCTATTGACGTGGTATACACGTCTCTTGCGGTTTTGGAACCAAAGCATCTCGACGTGCGTTGCACGTCTTTATAGCGCAAGTGGTTGAAATCGCACTCAGTCCCCAAGCCATTTTCAAGTTGCTTACTACATTAAAATTTATTAGGAATGCAATGATACTTAAACTATGTAAAATCAAACATGAAACTCTAATATGCTGGAGATCGAATGTCAAATAACTATGCAGCATTTAATAATACCCTCTTGGAACTTTAGTAAATGGTTCCGAGAAATCTATTGAAAGTTACAGAGACTACGTTGATAAACAAAATCTTTTTGAAGTTATTATAGTTATAATTTAATTTCAATTGTGTTCCGTGAACTTTCTTGAACTGCAGCATACTTTCAGTCGGCATTGCTCAAGTAATGCAAGTTTAAGAGGACAGACTGATGCATAATCTTGAATATTTCTAAACTTTCTTTTAAACCGTTTTACTTCTTCGTATGCATTTTATAGAGAATTCGAATGAAAGATTTTGAAGAATCTTCAAGCTTTAGCCATTCATGACTTCGAAAAAAAAACATTTTTAAACACATTTTGTGTGTTTGTCTGTTTGTTTCTGATAAAAAAAAATAACTCAAAAATACTTTCACCTAGACGTATAAAATTTGCCATACGATCTTTGTACCAAATATATAGATATCTATTAAATTAAAATCAAAATTTGTTCAGACGAATTCCGTCTATCTAGTTGCTAGCATATAATTTAACACGATAACTATAAAAAAAAAGTAGGCGTAACTTGATGAGCAGAATTCAAACCTATAGTCTAGACATCTATTCATATTCATCAATGAATCGATAGTCTGTCAATTTTAGATAAGTGAAAACGTTATAATTTAAAATACAATGACTGACAATATATTCAATTAGGTAGTTATATGATCTTAATTAAGTAAAACTTTGATAATTAAGAGTGTAGTTTTGTGCCAAATGTTAGCTTTAGTTGCATCGGAAGAACGCATGTAAGTCACAACCGCGATGTCTGAATAATACTAAGATACAAATCTTATACAATTGCCAAATAACTCGCCAAAGACGACACAGTAGATTCTGTAAAATTCTTAAATTCCCACCAGTGTTAATATTCCATAATTACGGAGCACCAGTGGATGATGTATTTCAGATAATACTTGAATTTAAAAGTATGAAAGAAAATATTTTATAGAGCACTCTCGTTATGTATAAATAAATAATTTCATAAAAAGCGTAATTTCAGACGTATACTGATAATCGTTGCTACGTTGTTCGAGAAAAAAATAGGAAACTGACTCATAATTTCTACTCGAGAGATTAATTAATAGCTTTCCCATATACTATAATCAGTTGTATTTATTTAAAATAAATAATTTCTTCGTATATACTTTATAAGAAACAGTTTGCTATTTCCTTAACTTGAGCGGAATTTGTTTCAATGCATCAAGTTTTAATCATACTGCTACCTTTAGGAATAAAAATAATGAGAAAAGTACAGACAACGAAAAAAAAAAACGAGAAATTTAAAAATCCTACTTTAAAGTTGTCTACAGGCGAACGTATTGTTCAGAAAGTCAAGAGAATTTGTTGAGATATTAAAAAATACTTTAATATTTCGCTCCCATAAAAATTTTTTCATATAAATTACATATTTAGCATGTTTTTGGCAAATTTAATTACAGAAATATGTTCAACATGATTGAAATCATTTTCCGCTACCATCTGGAATTTTAAGTTATATGTTACACAGCTGATCGTAGCAAGAAGCACAATGCTTTTCGAGCACAATTTTCATGCAAGATGGAGCTCCTTCACACACATTAGCCGTTGTATAAAGGATGCTCTACATAATCATTTTACAGAAGTCATCAGCCGTTACTTTTCTTATATGTGGCTTCCCCGGTCGACAGACCTGAACCCATGTGACTTTTGGCTTTGAGGACATTAAAAAAATCTGGAAAGTCGTGATAATCCAAAACCCATTACCTGATTTAAATTGCAGCATCTCACAGCATGTTCTTGCCATTTCCGTGAACACACTGCGGTCAACTGAGGAACAAGCTGTCTTAGAATTCCAGATAGTAGCGGAAAATGATGACCCTCGTGTTGAACATGTTTTGGTATTGTAATTAAATTATTCAAAAAACATGCGAAATGGGTAATTCATTAGAAAAATTCCCCCTTCATGCGAAATTTTGAACTTTTTTTTTCTCTAGAAGTTTGTGAAATTTCTTAAAATCAATTCCATTAAAAACAAATTAAAAAGAACGTCAAGCAATATGGGATTTTTTCAGTCAACTGTATTTATTCAAAAAAAGTATGGACAAAACTCTTCCTCATCAAAATAAATAAATGACAGAAAAAATATAAAAACATCTCATACGTACTTTTTCTTTTTTTTTCTTTCATTACATCTTGATTTATGATAAAATGATATAAACCGACATTACAATAAAAGTTTTCTCAAATTATATCTAATATCATTCAATATATCTTCTATCAATCACTTTGATATAAATCTTCGATACATTGAAAAACATTCTATCGTATATCTTCAAAATTCTTCGATATATCTTTCCCATTGCACAAACCTGGTGAAAACTGGTATGTTTACCTTTTTAAATACATCTATTTTTAGATTCAAATACTTCTAAATGATTCATTATTTGTAGGGGCATCATTTTCTAGCATCATGTTTTGGTGTAACATTGGCTTTGCGTTCTTGAAATAATCGGTGGGGGAACACGATTGATCATATTTAAAATTTACATTGCCGAATTTACCAGAACTTTAAATTAGAATTTCTATTTTTATAAAATTTATTGATAAAGATCATGCGAATTAACAGAGTCGAATAACTTGATATTTAGAAAACTGCTTCTCTGACACAAGAGAGTGGTAAGAATGCAATTGTCAAACTTGTGTACTCAGTTTTTTCATCTCTTCTTCTTTTTTAGTTCAATTAAGGGCGATTATGTCGAAGTTTCCTTACAATTTTCAGCAACAATGCTTAGACATTGTTCCTTTCATGAAGAGCAAACGTGCTTAATGTCAAAAGGTTTTTTTTTTAATTTTTTATACTTAAAATACTTTACTGTATCACTTTAAATTGTTTCAAATACAGATTCAATACATGATTCATAAATCAAAATTCATTTTAATATCTCATGAAATGGAGTTTTAAACCAAACAAAATTACCAATTTCTATTGATGGTGGATACATTTTAAATCCTACATTTAAAAAGCGATTGCAGCGGCACTAAACGGTGAATAATGAAGCTCATTGCTGGCACGTTCAGGATTTAAAGACGAAACCAAAAACGAAACCTGTCTAATATCTTGTTTGTATTAGAATTGATGTGAATGTAGATTTTTGATGTAGAATTTTGTATTTCCGGTATCCAGCCACTTTTTTTCAATCGTTGTGACTTGATATAAAAATGTGATTTGGTCAGACTTCATTACGAAAATAAAAATTATTATGCTTCTCAATGTTTTTTCAAGTTTTTTAGCTAGGTAAGTAAGGTATTACGGATTTTGTCTATAGAGAGTTTTAGCATATTCTTTTGTTTTGGCAGCATGTTCATAGAACCTAATTCATTATGTCTGAAATCTCACTTTTAAATTAATAAAAAAGTTATCGAATATTTACTATCATGTCAGCACTTGATGTTGTTTTAGGAATGAGGTTTGTGACATCAACAAAACTCCGTGGGCGAAAAATTAAAATTTTACTATCTGCAGGTGCATTTAAAAAAGCAGCTTTTAACAAAGCGTTGGTATTGAATTTACAAAAGCTTCTATTAAAAAAGAAATAAGTTTATGACTATAGCAAATAAAACATATAAAAATGTCAATTAGAGCATGCGATTATATATGAAATAAATAGAAAATGAGATATTTTTTTTAAACAATAAATGCGGGATAAAGTTTTTATGATCGTTTGCATTACTAAAGTGACTCATTCAATGAAATAATTGAAATGAATAGAAAAATAATTTAACTTGCACGATCACGTGTTGCTTGGCCGTTCAAAAAATGATGCTTTGACAAGATGTATTGAAATATACATAGCAGATTTCATTTTTATCTTTTTTTTAATAATTTGGTTTATAATAAAATTGTATCAAATATTTTGACATTCCAATTTTAAAAAAATTATCAAATTAATTTTAATATCACTTAATTTATCATCGATCAATAAATTTGATAAAAATCTACGATGTAATGAATAACATTCTATTAAGGTATCCGACTGGGTTCGGAGACTTTTATTTAAATATGCTTCAAATGCTTGTTATTATTCTAGGTTAAGATTCAATATGTAACATAATAATGAAAAATATTCAAAAATAAAAAATATTTTCATAACATTTTGAAAAAATGGGAAAATTGTAGTTAAAAAACAGAAAAATTAGTTGTTACGCTAACAGTAGTAGAGAAAAAAATTACAAGCAGAAATCAAAAATATTTTAAAAGAACATTGTAATAACTAATATGCATGCTTTGAACTAAAATCTTTTGAATATGTATAATATATTCTGAGATATGGCTAAAACAATTATATAAACAAGAATTTTTTGAAAAAAATGTGCTCAACTTGTCTATGAATACCTGTAAAATGCCTAAAACTGCATTTATATTTTAGTTTTTAGTTCAGAGCATTAAAAATATTATACTAAACAATTCTACAAAATTTCATAAGAATATATTCATAACATATTGAGATATTGTGTTTACGGTAATGCAAAAAGTGCAAAAATTGAATTCTTCAGAAAAGGCTTTTAAAGTTTTTATTTTGAAAAAAAGCAAAATTATTATCTTTCAACAAGTCTAAGACTCTCCCGCTTTATAAGTTGGACTTTCCTTTATATCATCCTTCACTGATTTATTCTTTCTAGATGCTCTTCTTTTTTTCTGGACAGTTTTACAGGCACTGAAGAATGTCGAATTGAATCGGCTATTCTGTTATCATCAATGTTGATGAAACCTTTGACTTATTCTGGCTCAATGGGCACACCTAATTTTTCAAAACTGGTAATAAGCCAGTGTATCCAGAATTGTAAATTAAAACAGCAATATATGTACCTAAGCAAAGAGTTTGCAGTTCAACAAATGTTTCTTTGGGTACAACATTCCACAGTACACCATTAAAACTTTCGTTACAATTCTGTGTTTTTCCATGCAGACATTTTTGCAATAGTTTTTGATCAAACAATTCCATATATGATCCTTTTATTTTATTTAGAAGTATTTTATCCTGAAGTATTTTTTCTTGGTGACGAAATGAATACTTAGATAAAAAAGGTAAACACAGAGTTGAACAAAGTTTCTTTCCTGCAGTGTAACCACATCCTATCAACCTTAATCCAAACACAATAAATGTGTTTATACTGTTATTTTTATTTGTTTTGGGTGTAGATGAAAAACCTTTCATGAATGGGCAATTTCTACACTTCAAAACAAAATTTGAACACAGTCCAAACTTTGAATTCTCACTGAGATGCAAACCATTGGAGAAGTAATCAGGACAGCAAAGTAAAGAAAATATGTTATATAAAACCGATAAATCAATTATGCGATTTCCTGTAAAGTTATTGTTGATATCAGTTTCCAGAATATCAACATAAGAAGAGCAGTCAAGGTTCAATTTCGCTGTACTAGCAGTAGTGACATTTGAAGTTGATGCACTCACTTCATCACTTTCAGTAAATCTATTTCCATGAAAACTGCGTTTCTTGGAACGTTTAGATCTCGTTTTGGGCATTCTAAAACCAGAAACAGATTTAGAATATAGCAAAAAAAGTGATTTGAACTTGAAAAAAGCTCGTAAATGATTCACTTGAGAAGTATTCAATAACTTGGAGAAAATAAACAAACAGAACTTCAGTACAGCACATTTGTTGCCAATTTTGATAAAACAAATTTTGAAATAATACATACATATACTTATTATCAGGCATAAAAGATATAAAATAATAATTTTAGTCATTTTTAATAATTTTTTACATCGAAATTCTTTGATAGATTGCAATATTTACATCAACTTCCGGTTTCCCTTTTGTCACACTATGCTAACTTAAAATGGCCGTAACTTTATTTCTAAAGTAGGTAGAACAAAAAAAAGGACAGATTTGGAAAGCTAAAAGAACTGGCTTTAATATTATGCATTAAAATTTTTTTCGTTGGTTTAGTAAAATTTGACGATTTTTACCCAGTCGGATACCTTAAATATCTTCAAAATCCATTGATATATCTTCACCATGTACCAATTGAAGGTCGTTATAGGAACCCACGACGATAGGGCCAGTAGTCGAGTAGCATAACCAAAATACAAAAATGTAGTAGCGTGGTGGTTGTCTGGCTTATGAATCTAGAGCCACATCCATTGCACAAACCTGGTTGAAACTGACATGTTTATCTGTTTAAACGCATCCATTCTTAGATTAAAATACTTCTAAGTGATTCGTTATGTCTAGGTGCATCATTTTTTATCACGATGTGTAGATGTAACATTGTCTATGCGTTCATGAAGTATAAAGGAGAAAAAAAAAACGTCTTTATCATATTTGAAATATATTGTTTAAATTACCAGCCCTTTTTATCCTAAATTTTTAATTTATCCTAATTCCTAATTTTTACACGAATGTCAGTAAACATATTTTCTTTTTTTTCCAATAAAACTGCTCTTTTTACATATGAGAGTGGTGCATTTAAAAGTGTCAGAATTTTGTGCTGGGTATCTCCATCACTTATTCACCATTAATAATGAAAAAAAACACCAAGATTTTATCGTAGGTTTTTTCCCCCGATTTTTAGAAAAAATGTTTAGATATTATAGTAATAATGCAATTTGATTTAAAATTTTATGATGATGCTTTAATGGAGAGCAAAAGTGGTCAACATCAAAAGTTTCCCTTTTTAATTATTTATATATACAAACCATTTTAAAATAAATTAATTTTCATTCTTTACCATATCATTTTAAAAAGTTTGCAAGTGTGGAATTTAACATGAACCATAAATTAAAATTCCTCTGCATATTGCATTAAATGTTGGTTTAAACCGAAAAAAAAAAACAATTCTACTGAAGAAGTATGTAATTTCAATCCTACATTTAATGAGCGATTGCCGCTCCACTAAACGGCGAATATAAAAACTAATTGCTGACACGTTCAGGATTTAACACTTTATCTACTGACTGTACTTATACAATTTAAATCTTTATTATATTTTTGCAATACGACTATTTTTGCCGATGGTATTTTAAAAAAACACGGTGGAGACAACCCAAATAGCAAGAAGTTAATATAAGCTAAAAGTAGGAATAAAAAATATTTAATTGGTAATTAAATGAATTAAGATATTTCGATTAATTAAAATATTTCCCGTGGGTTCTCTTTATTTATTCTGCAAGGAAACTTAACTACTGGTGCAAAAAGGAAATTGGAAAATGGATGGCAACATAATTCAGTAGATAAAGGGTTGAAGAAAACAAAATGAACCCGGTCTACTTTCTTGTTTGTATTAAAACGGATGAGAATGTACATTCTTGGTGTAGAATTCTGGGTTTTCGCGAACCTGCACTTTTTTTCTATCGGTGTGACTTGATATTAAAATGCGATTCGCTGAGAGTTAGTTAAGAAAATAACAATTATTAAGCCTCTCTGTTTTTCAATTTTTTTGACTTGGCGTCTAAGTTATTACGGATCTTGTCAATAGATAGTTTTGTCATATTCTTTTGTTTTGCCAACTTGTTCAAAGAACCTAATTCATATGGTTTGGGGTTTCACTTTTAAATTAATAAAAAAAAATGTATCGATTATTTATTATCATGTCACAACATGATGTTGTTTGGGGAATGAGGTTTGTGACTTTTACAAATATCCGATGACGAAAAAAATTTATTTTCTCCACCAGCATCTAAAAAATTAGCTTTAATCTTAATTATCACCTAATTTATACTATTTGGCCTTTCTTTTTTAAATTAAAAAAATATGTATTGTTTATTAATTTAATTTCGCTTTTTATCCCATTTTAAAAATAGAAGGATAAGACGCCCATTTGAGGATTCTTTGTTGAATTATTTCAGAAAATACTAGAATTTATCGCAAGTATAAAAAAAATTATGCGTCTTATATGGGAATGGAAACGCGAAAGAAAGAGAGTAGCAAAAACTGGTTTGCCAAATATCGTTCCGGCAACATTTCACAGAAAAATGAGCAACGACTTTCTTCTTCTGTGCAACCGACCACCCCTCCACCACTGAACGTAGCAGTACCGACAGGAATGAGTAACGACTTGACCCCAATTGAAGTTTGCCTAACGTTGGTTCATATCGTCAAAGCACAACAAGTGCGATTGCAGAAAAGCACGATGTGTTGCGCAAAAGCATTGAAAAATTCTAAAACAGCTTGCCTCCGTCAAGAATAAAATAAACTTTCATATGCTTCAACGTGAATAACTATTAGAAACACCACTAAATTAATTAATTTTTGAAACAACTAATTAGTGATGGCAAAAAGTGGATAGTTTATACAACGTAGATCAGAAAAGATCGTAGATCGAGGATAAACCAGAGTGTATCAAAAGCTGAGACTCCTCCCCAAAAAAGTATGCTCCCAATTTGATGGGATTAAAATAGAATTTGGCACTTTGAACTTTTATTTAAAAAACCAACGATTAACTCAAACGTTACATTCAACGACTCAAGCAAACTGAGTGACGCAGTTCCAGAAAGCAGGATATAATAGACGAATCTTTCAGACGATGTTTCTCAATTTGATTATGCAAAGCTTCACTCATCTTTGGTCACGTATCAACAATTATTGGAACAATGTTGGGATGTGTTTTCAGATTAACCAAATACCCCTGACCTTGGTTGGAGAAACCCAACGATTAACTCAAACGTTACATTCGACAACTCAACAAATTGAGCCACGCAGTTCAAGAAAGATGGATATAATTGACGAATAGTAAAGATGATTCCTTGTATGATTATGCAAAGCTTCACACATCTTTGGTTACGTATCAACTATTTTTGGAACTATTTCGGGATGTGCTGGCAGATCACAATTTTGCCTTTATCTCGAACCTTCAGATCACCAATTATTTGATTCCATGTAGAGTTTCCTAAATAGAAGAATTTTTAATGATTTTTATCATTTAAAATTCCCATTTAATTCCGGTTTTATTTGAAAAAACTGGAAGTTTTATTGACATGGAATTTTCACACTATCTGAAAAGTGGTAAACGGTCATCGACAGTGCCAAATTAAATAAATTTGTTCGATGAATATCGTAATCTAAATCTGTTAATAGACATTTGGCAGACGATTTCTTTTTACACATTTTATAACTGCTGCTATCTTTATTTGAATTAAAATATTAGTAAAAGTTAAGAGCAAATGATTTCTTTCTTTGATAAACATATTTTTATTAATGTTGTTTCCTTTATTTATTTGTATAGTAGTTGATGAGCAATTTTGTACCTTCTGGAATACAGCAATGCTTGTAATTTATGCTTTGGAGTGAGAAGAATAAAAAAGCCTTTAAGAATTCTAAAAACTTGGAGCATTATTTTAGTTTAAAGAATTTAAGACGCTCTGCAAGCTTAAGAAAACGGGTAGTTTTTTAGAAAACACGCAAAAAAAGCAAATTAAGCAAAGCAATTTAAGCAAAATTTAGAATTTTTCTTCTCATTTGAAATCTTCGCTCACTTAGTTGTCAGCCCAATAGTAATGATAAGTTGATAATTTTATTAGTTTTAGTATTGGTTTTATTATGTTACCAAAGACTCAAATGCAGCACTATATGAAAGATGCTAAAATCACTGTCTCTATCATCTCCCCTTTCTTTTCTTTGAAAATATGTTACATAAGATTGTTTGAGGGCAAGGAAAACCCTCACATTATGCCGTAATGTCATTTCCATAAATGTCTTAATTGGGTTTTGAAATTTTTAACAATAATTTAGATTTTTTCATTTGAAATTAATCACAATAAAATTTTGTATACACTAAACTGTATTTGAATTGATATAACATGATTAATAATAATTTATCATTTAAAAAAATTAAAACAAAAGACACACACCTATAAACTTGCAGTAATATTAACAGCAATTTCAAGGCATGAGTAAACTAGCCAAAAAAAATCTATTATTAATCGTATCAATGCTCGATTTCTATAAATCTCTGGTATGATCAATTTATTTTCAATAATATATCGTTTATTTTTACTATATCTCAGTGTTTGATTTCCACGAAACGTAATTTAGATTTGGAACAGAGAACATTCACCCCTGAACTAGTACCCCTAGTGGTGTTTCTCTGGTCATAAAGGACTTTGAAACCACAACAGATTCATGGAGCTCCAGCCTCACACACTTGAATAGCTTTCGAACGGAGAGGTTCGAATTCGCAACCTAAGGAATACGAGTCCAACGCTCTACCAAACAGGCTTTCCTGGCTCTGTTTATTAAAATTAACTACTCTGCAAATTATTAATGAACAAAAAAAATTCCGAAATTGTGTTCGAAATTTTAACAATCGATGAAAAACACTTATGATAGTTCTGAATGGGGATATAACAAGAAGTTTTCTAGAGTTACAAGCTTTTAATAACGCGATGCCATTGCATTAACAAAAGATCTGTTTTAAAAAATAAGTTAGTGACTACAGCCAATAAAACCAAGAAAAATGTCATTTTGAGTACTTGATTATATGAATTGAAATAAATAGGAAGTGTGTTATTTTTTTAAACAATAAATGCGAGACAATGTTTTTTTGGAAAGTTTGCTATACTAAAGTGACTCATTCAATGAAACCGTTAAAATAAATAAAAATATAATTTAACTCGCACGAGCACGTGGTGCTTGGCTGTTCAAGAAATGATGTTCTGACATGACACATTGAAATATGAATAGCAAAATTCATTTTAATCTTTATTTTTTATGTGGTCTTATGTTATCTAAAGTAATCTTATATAGGAATCATAAATGTTTTTAAGAAACCTTCCGTGTTTGAATGAAAATTAAATTCTCTCAAGACCAATAAAATGGAGAATAAATTTACGGGATCAAAAAATGAGAATGCCCACTTTTAGGAAAGCTAAACAAATGAAGATTTCATAATCCACAATAATAACTATCGAATTCAGCTTGTCGCCTCATTATAGCATATTATTATAATTCTAGCCAAACTAGTAAATCTCTCTTTTGGCGAAAACCTGAAGTAATGCTGAAACCGCCAACGCTCTATACAAACCTCTGCCTTTGATTCTGCAATGCAGATCTCAAATAAATAGCTAGTTGAGTTAGAGAGGATTCCCCAAAAAGAATGGATGAGTGCGTAGGTTGATGTACTGCTCGCAGAGCACCAGAGACTTTCCTCGATGACAAACACAAATCAAGGTGCAGTGTAATAATCGGAAGGCGCCCGCGTTTTGGCATCCTGATCCTCATGAATGGCTTGTTCCTGGATACGTGCTAAGCGGTTTATTACAGGCTCAATCAGAGGCCAGAAGCAGCGGGCATTTTTCTTGCTCTTAAGCTGATTTGCCATTTGTTTTAGATGCTTATTACTTTCTGATAAAAATTCATTCGAATAAAGCTGGCGAGAATAAATTAGAAAGCAATTACAAATATTTTTTTTATTATTCAATAGAGGAAATACTACCAGTGTTTGTTAAAGTTGGCTTTCGTTTTCTTTTCTTGATGAATCTGCAAATATTTTTTTTTTTATTTTCATACGTATTTGATATAAGTCAATAGCAGATGTAATAAAATGAAATCAAAAATTAAATAGTTTTTTAATAGTCGAGATCGTTGAATAAAAAAGTTAGGTAATATAAATGAATCTTCGCTTACTGAGGATTTAGTTCACTTTTAAATTTATTTCCTTCCAAATTGTTTTATATCTGTAAAAAGAGGGGAAAAAGTGTGAAAACAAATTAAAAAAAGAAAACTATGAAAACCAAATGTTACTGTAACGGGTAAAAACCCTTTTTCAATAAAGAATTTAGCACTACTTTGGTGATTTTTTTGTCATTAATAATGTTATGCTGCAGAAGGGCTGCTTTCTAAAACGTGGACTGTATTATAATGCATGAAAACAAACATTATTTTAATTTCGTAGATTTATTTCGGATGAGACAATTTCGCACTTCGCAACTTTCGCCAACACTTACAAGAAATCAAAACATGACAAACTACACGGTAAAACTATCTTTCGGCGATCGTAGAACGCCAATACCTCAATCAATTAAATTAATTAAAATGAATAAAAATATAACTTAACTCGCACGAGCACGCGGTGTTTGGCCTTTTAAGAAATGATGTTATGACATGATACAGTGAAATATGCATAGCAGATTTCATTTTAATCTTTATTTTCTTCTTGAACCAACCGTTTAACCAAGCAATCAATATACAGCTTTGAGTCAAAATTAAATAGCACATTTAGAAAAGACACGACACTCACGTACACTTAGGGGGAAACACTGAAATATAAGGAATCGAATGGAAACGAATTTAAGAGGAAAGAATGTCGAAGAATTCTGAAAATGCAGTCATCCATCGCGTTTCACTTGGGCCATAGTTTACCGGTAGTAAGGTCTCGACTCGTGAACAGTAGGATTTCAAGTTCGACACACGATTCCACTAAAGAACGATCGTATAAGGGAGTCGGTTGCATGTTAAGTCTGTCATGGCCAAACGTCCTCCCACTGGTGTGGTGTGGAACGGAGGTGCGACCTCAGGTGTCATCCTCCTCTTCTGACTGAGGTCGAAATTACGAAGTCTATCGTAGTACAGCTTTACAATTGGACGTTAATGTAACTAAACTATGCATTTCACTTCTTAGCGAAATATCGTCAAAAAGTGGTAATCTCATAAAATAAAAAATTATTTCATTTTTTTTGTAAACTAAATTTTCATTTCAATGCTTTATTAAACAACATGAATTAAGTTTTGCATTTTTTATTAATTTCTTAAACCCCGATATTTGATAAAGCAATTCACGAGCCAATCCCCGTATGATTTCATCCATCGGCACAAAATGAAAATTCTGTCCATCCATCTGTACAAAAACTCTTAATGAAAAAAAAAATGTACTTGCCTATCGTTAGGCGTAATAGTCCCATACTATTAAGTTTGCTCATCACTTGATGCAGTATTTCCATTCTATTAAGGTAACTCAACCTCAGTTGAATTCAATCGTCAGCCATTCCCAGTCTAATATCTGGAGTGTGCTCGCTCATTTGAATGGATTTGAGAGGTGTGAATAGGGGTGAGGGGGTGGGACACCAGCTGCGAGGAAGAGCCGCAGGGTGCAGAGGTGGTTACATCTGTGAGTGAACTGTCTGATAGTTTACATTAAACCGCTTTGATCCCATTTGCGAATGTTGGCTTGTGTGCAATAGTGTGTCTAGACGATCGGTTCAAAGGCACTTTTCAAAGGTAGACCAAAGCAAAGGTAGTTTGGGATGCATTATATTCAAACAGAGAGATCCATAGTCAATGTTTTATATGACTTTTCAATAAACAATGGTTTTATTTTGGCATAAATATATATTTAATAATAAAATTAAAGGGAATATTGGTTTTTTAATTGAAATATATTAAATATTTTGTTACAGGCCAAGTTGAAAAAAAAATCAACTAAAAATAATGTTAAAAATTTTAAAACTATGCCTATAATCACTTCATTTGTAGAGAAAAAGTACTTTAGTCATATTAATCAATATTGCATCGCAATACTGTTCTCAACATTATACAACTAAAATAATCAATTTTGCAACTAAAAAAATATTTTAAATTAAATTAGTAACATAAATGTGGAGTATTTCGATTTTTTAACATGTTAAAGAAAATGCTTAGTTATTGCGACACCAGTATCTTTATTAAGAAGGGGGGGGGGGGGGATGCTGAAATTTTTCATTGCTACATCTTTTGAAAAGGAGTAGGTGTTAGTTAAATATTGATGCATGAGCTACGTATAATGAGAAAGCATATGAAAAAGAAATAGTGGTTACTGTTATAGAACTCAATCAAGGGTTTTCCTTAGAGAATTGCCTGTGAAGAATTACGTCAGAGACTTTCTTAAAAACTACATGATAATGAAATTCGAGTGACCATCGGTGACGTAACCAGATATAAATTAAAATTATTTTATAACACTAACTCATAAAAATATCGAATTATTTTAAATTTATTTATATATATAAATAAATTGCTACAACAAAAGAAACATCTTTTCTTGTATTTTTCTGAATTTACATCACATTGTCTATTCATATTTATGTCAAACACAATTTCTGAAATTAAAAAAAAGTGTGTGAAATTTTTCAAGGTCTAACTTCAGTTTTAAATAAGCGAAAAACTATCCAGTAGCAAAATGATTTTTTTAAAAAAAAATGAGAATATTTTCGAAAATCTTACTTGGATATGCACAGGGTGGCTACAATTATATTTCCTACAACGTAAACAAGTGAATGGATTGTAACAAAATTTGGTACATATACTATGCACGAGATGTGCTCACAGAACTTGTAAAAAAATCCAGTTTCAAAATATCCACCAGAGGATGCTTATCCTTAAAACCATTAAATTTCACATAATAAACGACCAAAATGGAATATAAAAAGAATTTGACAATGCAGAACAAGAATTTTGAGTAATCAAACGAAAAACCGGGAAACGTTGGAAATTCCCTAAATCTCAATGTCCGAGGCAACACAACTGATGAGTTATGACCTACCGTTTGAATGAGGGTGGTCACCTAGAGCACCTTTTGTCAACGCCATCTTGCACACGATTAGCAATTCTTTTAATCTTTTTTTTTTTTTTTTGCAATTTTGTATTAATCTGTTTTTGTTTCTGAAAACTACACAGGGTTCTTTTTCCTTAAACTGCTCACTGTTATTTTTTTTCCTTACCTTTACTTGGTATAGATATTTGACAAGGCTGTCAAGAATTAGAGACTAGTGAATAAAAGTTAATGTTGTAACTGTATTCCGTTTTAGTAATATATCGTGTTAAATTTAATATTTTTCGAGAAAAAGCGTCCCCTAGCGAACATTTTGGAACTTTTTTTTCGAAATTCCGTGAGAACTTCTCATATAAAGTCTGTATATCAAATTTCTTTGTAGTCTGTTCATCCGTTTGCTTTGTAGGATGCAGTTTATAAAAAAAGTTTCACTATAACAACTCTTTATACCCCTACCTTCGTTTTAAGTAACGCCTTTTCACTATGCATGATTAAATATATCTACAAATAGTCGCAGAAAATAGCATCGCTCTCCTAGATAAAAATGCCAATTACTTTCTTAAGATGAGCATATATTAAAAATTCCTAATTTCAGGCATGAACTCTAGCCTTTAAAACAACTCAAAATAAACAAGTATTCAAAAAGCGCTTATAGAAATAAGGGCACATTTTTTTTCATAAGAAAAATATTTAAATATTTTCTTCTTTGAGAAATAGTTATTAAAGCGAAATATTTTAATTGCATTTGATTAAACAGAACAAGTTTATCACTACAAATCTCTAAAAATATTTACAAACATAATTGTTCAAAAAAATGTAAATTCGAAAAATGAAAGAGAAAAAAAAATCACAGCAAAAATAATTGCAGTTTACAAAAAAAGTTTCACTATAACAACTCTTTATACCCCTACCTTCGTTTTAAGTAACGCCTTTTCACTATGCGCGATTAAATATATGTATAAATAGTCCCAGGAAATAGCATCGCTCTCATAGAAGAAAAACCCAAATGATTTTCTTAAAATGAGCGTATATTAAAAATTTCTATTTTCAAGTATAGATCTCTAGTAGTTAAAACAACTCGAAATAAACAAGTATTCAAAAAGCGCTTATTGAAATAAAGACATATTTTGTCCATAAGAGAAATATATAAAATGCTTGTCTTTTAAAAATAGAAATAAACGTCGAAAGATTTTCTTCGTGCTTGATGTATGCAGGAATAATTGTCCAAATTTTCCAATACAAGTCCTTAAAAATATTTACAAATATAATTGCTTAAAAAATCAAAAAATGAGAGAGAAGAAAAATCACAGCAGAAATATTCGGAAATATAGTCTAATTAAAAATATTAACCTTCGTGTACATACGCATACATGCAATTAACCATATAAAAAATCTAATTTATATTTTTATTACTAAGAAATATTGTTCAAATTAAGGAATTGAAAAAATTACTTTAAAACGTGATTTGTAAAAAATATATAATATTTTTTTAATGAAGTTGTTATTATTATTTTAAAAAATCGATAGATATTCAGAAATATTTGACTTTAAAAAGTTGTTAAATCCTATATCTATTCTTAAACTAGTTGCTAAATTTTGAAATTTATATTAATCGTTTAGAGACAATTCTTTCTTTAAAAGTGAATTCAATATATTATTATAATATTTGGGAGAAAAAATGGGCTGACATATTTGTTCTTCAATAGGTAATCCCTATTGTAAATAATATATTAGCATACTAATGCCAAAATAATTAATACAGAGCATTAATCGAGTCTGTAGTATCTTCATAAATAGCCCAATATTTTTTTAATTTATGTATTTTGAATGATATTTTAAAGAATCAAAATGAGATAAGGATGAAATTACATAAGTCATCTTTTAAAACATTGTTGATTTTTGCTTGAAATTTTAAATATGTCGATAAAATTTTAATTTGTATGTTCGTTAGTATTTGAGCACATACCGACACTACACGCCACATTGTAAATAAAATATGGCTTTCAATTTTACAACGAGAAATGTGCAGATATAAGGAAGAGCAAATATTTTTTTAATGTAAAATAATTATTTTTAAATGTGATAAAAAAAATACTTAAATCTTTTTAGTTTCGTTTTCAAAAACAAACGATTTCTGTGAACAAAATCTAAAACATAAACACTAATTAAGTAAATACAGCCGGTTGCTTAGCAACGAACAAAGGAATTTTCTCTT
>JAOUZG010015753.1:0-29940 GCA_026289955.1 Argiope argentata | reverse complement strand
AATATATTTTATTATCAGATTTAATCAAAAATCCAGTTTTTTCTTGAAAGTGCCTTAGTAATTGTGACAAACAGATTATTTTTAAATGCACTAAATAAATAAGCTGCTGTTATTAATATTAGTGTTTCATCAGCATGCGTTACTAATTTTTTATTTAAAAGTTATATTGCAAGATCTATAAATAATTATCAATATAAGCAAAACAATGTCAAATTTTTTACAAAAAGAATTGCATTACATATTATAAAATATTTTTTCAAGTGGGAAAGCTGACTGCACTAATCCAAAAGTGAATCAGCCGCTGTCAGACAACGTGGTTGACACCTAAGCTTCAGAACAGGAATCCTCTAGGTTCGAATCCCGATTCAACTGAAGAACTTTCCTGTGAGTCCGGTGCACGCTAAATCATTCGAGTGGGGGTGCCAGCTTAGCGTCATGATTTTTAGAACAAATATTCTAAACCAGATCTGTTTCAATAAATCATAATACAAAGAATATTGACCATCATAGAAATGTTTCGTTTCAGTTACCACTAATATTAAACAAAATAAGGTTTTGTATAAATATTGGTATAAATTAACAATGGGCTTAGAACAATTGTGATCTTTATTATAAGCAGTTCTTTACATTAAAGAACGGAAAAATTAATTTGAATTTATTGGTAAAGGATTTATCCTTTTAAGTATCAGATTATAATCGAACTCCTTTCTGTTATTGATAATGTGGATGGTCATTCTGAAAGGAACATAAATCTAATCGAAAGTTGCATAGTATAAAATAAATAAGAACAGAGATTCTAAACACCAAAATATTTATACTATCATGCTTGAAAATCGATTTATTATAAAACCGTTTCCTCTTTTCTTATTTTTAAATGCATATAATTTTTTTTATGAATTTAATTGGCTAAGCATGCTTTTTAAATAAATTGAAAGATTCATTTCAATCTTTCCACATATACACGTCATTTTAAATTAATTTGATTCCTTTGCTTTAGAATCAATATTTATGAAAAGTGCTTTATCAAGATTTCGTTATCCGATATGGCTTTTGCTATCAAAGTAAGAGCGTAACAAAAACAATTTTAAAAACTTCAGTGTACTTTAAATTAAAGTCAATTGGAAATCTTCCGTTAATTAAAGCAAAAGAATGTAAGAGAATTATCGCATCAAATCGCAATATTCAATCATGAATCACTTTTAGCAAAAAAGTTATTTCAACAGCTAATTTGGAAGTAATACTTTGAACTAAATTTCTTATATAAAACACGTCCATGATTACCACAAATAAATCTTTTTAAACTTAACATTGTTGCATAGGCTAAGACGATATATATTATCACCAGTCTTTTCTTTACTGTGTATAAGAGACAAACCATTAAAATAAAGTCTGACAAACGCTAAAGACCTCAAAAAATATATTTATATGCTTTGTCCATTCATCACCTAACTATAGGACTGTCGTTCACTTTCTTTTTGTCATCTAAGTACATTCAAAGTTTGAAGAAGACGCATCAGCTTTGAAGAACCCCATTGATTAATCAGATTCATGTTTTTACATTGTTGCAAGTATATTTTAGTAAATAATTTCGTGTAATTCAATTTAATTTTTTGATAGCTTTGTATCTAAAAATTGCTTCTTTTGTCTTCTAATAATTAACATAATTAATTTCGTACACAGATACTGCAATGAATGCAATCAATTGTTTCTGCATTATTCCTTCCGACCACTTTTGGAATTCCCTGAAGGTTGGTGCATCCTGATGCTTAAGGAAGGAATCCAAAATATTCTTCATTGATCACGAAACATTTTATTTTTATATATATATATTTGCTTCTCAATTGAAAACTACTCCATATATAACATCTCCATACTGATTTAATACATTTAAAAAAATCTGTACTAGTTCCTTAATAATAACTCAGAATATCGATCTTATAAAAGCGTTGCACATATACTAACCACTATTATCAGACAAAATTAGTTTTTAAATAAATATAATACAGGTTACAAACATTTCGATTGTCAATTCGGTGTAGCTTTTCAAAGAGCAGTTCTTTAGAGGTAAGGAGCGGCAGTAATGCACGAGAATCTGAATGGGGCGATTTCAGAATGAGAGGATATTCAACTTCTCAGTGTTAAACCGGTAATTTGTAAGATATTTCTGCAAGGGTCATAAATCAAATCGATTGCTTAACACGTTGTCGAAAAGATATAGACCTCTCAGATTCTAATGAAACTGAGCAAAATGCTAGCATGTATAAAGGTAGAAAACCATTACGCCTTTTATCATTATCAAATAAATATCAATCTTTTTATATTCGGATTTTTTTCGCTAGGCATGTCTTTTAAATCGACGGCTTATATTATCTTTAACTAATTCTTGGAGGCTTATTACCTATAAATGGCCATAAGTGTGAAAAATTAGTTTTAATTGCTGTATATGTTCTACTGCTACATAAATGCTTCGTTAATATTACGAGGGAGAAAACTCCGTGGCTTTGTATTTCAACCATTTTTTTTTTAATTTAAGATTTAATAAAAAATCCATTTTTTTCTTAGTAGTACTTGAGTAATTACAACAAACAGATTCTTTTTAAAAGCTGTAAATAGCTAAACTGTTGCTATTAATATAATTGATACATAAGCATAGATTATTAATTATTTAAGGGATTAAACAACCGGAATTTATAGAAAAGTATTCACAATTTAACTAATCATTGATCAGTTTATGAAGAATGAGATTTTTTTGAATTATTAATACCATTGCAATTATTATTATTATTATTTTCGTATGTTTCAAGTGCCTGAAAAGAGAAAATATTTTGTTTATTTATGGAAATAATGTGTATCTTTAGCCTAATAACCTATAACTTGCAAATAGTTCCTTTAACATAGATATATTATCGCCCTAATATAAACTATATATTTCATTTTGCTATGGAGTATTATGTTTTTAAAAATTATATTTAGTATAGAATGTTTTGAAATTATTATTACTGTATTGCAAAGCTGTTTCAGATAAATATGTGTCATTCTGACCTTTACAGAAAGAAAACTGTTTACTGTTCATTCTTCATAAATTGGAATAGAAAAAAGAGAAATACTGCTAATACATTCGTAAAAGTTTATACGTATTCGAATTAATATCTTTATATAAAAAGATGCATCTTTAAAAAAGAAGTATTTGAAAATTATGATAAAATTTTCTGATGTCTTATCAATTACGATTTAAGACAAACTTTTACAAACATTATTTACAGATGGCGCTTCAGGAATCTTTTGCTATTCCTATCATGAAATTTGAAAAATGCCATTGATTGTTGGGTTTACAATGTTGAAAGCGACTTTTCCATGTTTATTTATTTTTGGAAATAATTGCAAATAATTTAAGAAGCATTTTTTTATATCGATGCTTCAAAAAATTTATAATTAAAGTGATAATTTTGAATCCAGATTCTGCAATATGAAATGTCTTCAATATATACTTCACAAAGCGCAAAATATTTCAACTCACTTTTCCTTTTTTTTATCATATCAGAACATGGTATTGTTTTGGGGATAAGGTTTTTATAGTCAACAAAATCCATAGATGACAAATAAAAATTTTAATATCTGCACGAGCAACTCAAGAAATCAGCTTTTAATAACGCGTTGCCATTGCATGTATAAAAACTCTGATTTTTTTTAAAAAAAAGTTAATGACTGCAGCAAATAAAACCCTAAAAATGTCATTATGAGCACATGATTATATAAAATGAAATAAATTGCTAATGTGACATTTTTTTAAAACAATATATCGATACCAAGTTTAAACTACTCTATATATTTTCTTATTGATTTAACTAGCCGCCTTTGGCGACCAGTCGGTTCGCCAATATTAATGCTGACTAAAGAGTTAAATCATTTTTTATATAACTTGGTCTCATGATAAGGTTTTCAGTAAAATATTTTTAAGCTTCAAATTTCAATAGTCATATAATTCCCTTATACTATTATGAAGGCCTTAAGCATTCCTATCTTTGAACTCCGCATCTCTCTCTGATTTTCTATCAGTGAACGTAAAATTCACTTTTAAATGAAATTGAAAATGATGAAACTTCAATTAATATAAAGACCTCTTTACTCAATCCAAGCATGTCTTTAAATAAAACTAAGAAATGAAAGCAGAATAGTCCGACATTGAAGATTCATGTTCAATACAGAAATTGAAACATTATAAATTTTTTTAATAATTTATAAGATCTCTAGGAATTATTCAGCAAAAATTTCGCAGGTTAATTGAAACCTTCAGTTTTTAATTTTATTTTTAGATGTAAATAAAGGCTTTCAATAATAACATTCTTTTTATGTTTATAAACATATATAAAAAAATTAGGGTTTAAATTCCTTTGGTCTTATAGTTTCATATTTGAAAATATTCTTAATATTTCAACTTCTAAATAAAGAAATAAACATCTCTATCTTCTGCGATCAAACCTGTTTGATTTATTCAGTTCTGAATATTTCAAGTTTAGAGCAATCATCATTTTCATAATCTAGACCAGTTATTCTAGAGTAACTCTGATTGGCTTCTTTGATACTTTGATAAAGTGATCTAAAATCGCCAGTTTTTATCGAATAGTTATTTGAAATTTTCACAGATCGATCAGCTTTGATGATTGACTTAGTTCATTGGAAAACCACTTTTTTATTTCAAGGACTTATTGACTCAAGAATATTTTGTTAAATATGATTCACAGAGCAAATGATGTATGTAAAAATTTAAATCATTAGCATTTTTCCCTCAATCTACTATTTATATATTTCAATTACACCATTTGTTAAGAGATTTATATCTCTCCCCAAAAAATTAAGAAATTAGATGTTGGGTTCCGATTGCAGAAGATGCTTTGTAGATGTTAAGTCATATTTGCCTTAAATAAAACTGTTCAATTAGATTAGTAATATATGTATAGTATAATATCATAGAAAAAGTTTCATTTATTTTCCAAAAATATCATGTTTAATATTTGTTTCATTTTATACAGACACGTGCCGAAAATGACATTTTTATATGTTTAATTTGGAATGATAGTTGATTTATTTTTTTCTCGTGAGAGAACATGATATTGTTTTGGTAGAAAATTTCGATGTCTCCGAAATATGCGGGTAAAAATAGTTTTATATGCTTTTACAAATTTTGCATTGTTAATTATTACGTATGCTTGTTTGAAAGAAGATGCGTTTTCAAATAGCTGACCTACTTTTACCAGCACAGCTTTAATATTACGTTACTTCGTTGAAAGAATATGCGTTTTTATTTCGGATGATTCACTAAAATGCGGAGATAAATTACAATCACGAAGGTGAATTCTTTGATTTGCACAAAATATCTTCTTCACATAAGTAAAAGTAATTTCGAAGCATGTCTTATAGTTTTAAAAATTAAAAAAATAATGCAAGTACTATTGTTTAGTACTACTGATTATCGATTTCTTTTTGTTCGTCGTTTCTTTGAAATGATGTCATTTTCAAAGTTCGTTTAAGATTTCTTGCTTTTAAATAATTAATCTCGCTCTCAGAAGATTATCGTTTGGTGCTTTTCTAAAAAAAAATTTTCAGTTTTAACTGTCGTAATTTTGTAATATATTTTTACTTTGCATTTTTATTTACTTTAATTCTTTAATGAAATTGTTAATTTTGATATTGCAAACGACCAAGAAAAATTTTATCTTGCATTTACGGTTTAAAAAATATCACATTTCCTATTTGTTTCATTGCATATAATCAAGTGATGAAAATTGTATTTTTCTGTTTTATTTTTGGTGGTAATTAACTTTTTTTACATCAGGACTTCTGAATATAAAATGGCAACATTTTATCAAAAGCTGATTTTTTTAGATGCTCGAGAAGATAAAATTTTATTTATTTATTTATTTTTGCGAAATAAATGGTTGAAAAAAAAACGATTAAAATTAATGTTTAAAAATTCATTAAAAATAGAGTTTTAATTCGTAGGAAAATTTTAGTATTATTAAAAATCTAAATTTTTGAGCTTTAACGTGATGTAAAAATCAATTTTGTGCTGTAATAGTTTCAGAAGTTATAGCGAAAAAACGTTAAAATTTGGATTTTTTTCATTATTTAAAATGTTAATTAAAAATTCCAAAAAACGGCTGCGAGGTGCATATTCCCGGCACCCAAGGTATACAAATACCAAATTTGATAGCTGTAGGTCAAACGGTCTGACCTGTACAGCGCCAACACACACACACACACACATCTTAATTTATTATAAGTAAAGATAACATTTTTGGAATAAACCTACCGTACCAAATCTTTTCCAATAATCAATAATTGATCATCACCTAAAAGGTTTGAAAAAGTTACCACTATTTTTAAACAAAATAATGTTTCAGTTAAATATTTTTCATTGTTGGATCAATATTTACTTTTCGTATCTTTTCTCATTAAATGCAGTTCTTTGTGATTAAAAAACTGCGATAAATCATACAATTATTGAGGAATCTGAATCCAGACGTTTAAGATTTAGAGCAAGACCAAGCATCTCTCTGTTAGTGGTAAGGTGTTCCGTAATCCCGCAAGGAACAGAAATCTTGTCGAATGTCGCATAGCTATAAAAAAAAGTCCCCTATGAGATTCTAGAGCCTAATCCATTAAGATGCCATGTTTGAAAGCATTTTTTTAAATACTGTTTCCTCTTTTATCATTATTAAATGCATACCGTTCTTTTCATGGATTTAATTCGCTAAGCCTGTCTTTTAAATAAATCCAATATCAATCAAATATTTATTCCAATCACATTTACTTTAAATTTATTTAATTCCACTATTTTAGAATGACTGTTTATGAGAAGTGCTCCATCAATATTTCGTTACCTGATATGACTTTAGCTTCCAAAGTAAGGAAGTAACAAAATCGATTTTAAAAAATTCAGTGTACATTGAATTCATTCCAATTGGAAATTTTCCAACTTAAGCAAAATTCAATTTAAGATAATTATTGCTTCAAAAAGCAATATTCAAACATGAATCACTTTGAGCTGAGAGGCTGGTTGAAAAGCTATTCTAGTAGTTACACTTTCAGCTAAATTTCTTATATAAAGCAAGGTTCCCATGATTACCATAAATATTTATAAACATTAAATTGTTATACGTTAAAACCATATAATTTAATGCACTAGACATGCATTTATAGTGTATAAGATGCGTACTAATGAAATCAAGTCTGATAGACAGTATAGAACTCAAAAATATATTTACTTGCCTGCTTCGTGTATCTTCTGACTCCAGAAGTAATGTCATTCACTTTGCAAATACATACAAAGTTTGAAGAAGATGCACGAAATTTGAAGAATCACATTGATTAAACGGATTCTTTTCTTTGAAGTATTTTTCTGTTGTTATTAAACTTGCAAATAAACCCGCGGAATTCAACTAAGGTTTTTGATTAAATTGTAATCAAAAAATTGTTTTTTCTTTTGTCTTGTAACTAATTAACATAATTAATTTCTTAAACTGGTGCTGGAATGTGAGCGCATTTTTGCCTCACTTGCTTCAATACACTTAAAGAGTTTTCGATTCAAAGAAAACGAATTCGATATATTCTTCATTCATCAACAAGCATTTTAAGTCGTTTAATTTATTTGCTTCTCAAAGGAAAACTTTTCTATATTCCTATAATATAATTTACGGAAGAAGCACCCTGTACCAGTTCTGTTCTGATAAGTAATCCCAAAGATGCTGCAATGGGTGCAAGCGTGCTTTTCTGCCTTCGTCCTTCACACCGCTTTCAGAATTCTCCCAAATGTCGTGCGTCCCGATTGATAGGAAACGAATTCAATCTATTCTTCATTGATTGCCAAATATGTTATGTTTTTTTTATTTCCTTCTCAAATTAAGACTTCTCTATTATTAACTTTTCCGTCCTGATTAAAAAAATATATGGAAGAAACTTTTTTTACTATTTCTATTCTAATAACTCTTAGACTATTAATCATTATAAATATGCATCATTTAAATTACCACTACTATTAGTCAAAATAATGTTATGTAAAAATAGTAATGGTTTTTTAAAGCGTTTTTACCCATCTACCAATGACATAAAGGAAAGCCGTTCTTCACAATGAAGAACGGCGCGTTTGTATCAATGGAATTGCCTCCGCCTCCGGTAAACCGTGATTAGAGGGTAATCCCATTCAACGATAATCTTGCAGAGGCGGAGATTTAGAATTTCGTCGGTAAAAATCGTTGATTCGGAAAGTAGGTGGGGCTAGTTTGGTATTAACAAATATAAAACTTTAAAATCCATCTTAGCATTTTCTTTTATAAACAGTCGAAGCATCCGAGGAATGATTCAAGTTGGCAGAGTTCGACAAACCGCCGACGAGACTGCTGGTGAATGCATTTTCCGAAAAACTCCCCGTGATTCGATTAAGCAAATTAGATCGACTGATTGTTAAATATAAAAAAGGAATTGATATATATTCACCCCATAGTTTGCAATAACCGACAAGCTGAAAAGCGTCACATTTTGCCGAGTATTTTTTATCGGTCAACCGAGAAATCGAAGCGGCGGATGTTAAAGTAAGAGGTAATCTGGAATTTTAATTTAATTGTCGGATATTTGGCCCTTAATCTGAATCAAATTTGGCAGAAAAGCCGACGAAATGAGAAAGTGAATAAAGCACCGTTTTTGCAAATAGTGCCCCCCCCCCTTCTTTGATTTCAGAAATCAGTGCGATGGATTCCGGCAGCGTTTACGTTACATTTAGCAATACAAGCGATGAGATGGCAGGTATATTGAATGTTATATTTCACCTACTCATTTTGATTGATCAAGTAAAATATACACGCTAGATGTCGGTGGAGTTTATACATATATGCACTCATGTACACATGCACAATTCAGCCTATAATTTGCATTTATTGCCTATAATTTGATTCATTAAAATGCAGAGATAAATTACTTTTACTAATGCGAATTCTTTGATTTACTCAATATATCTGCTTTACGTAAGTAAAAGTAGCAATTCAAAACATGTAATATTGTATTAAAAAATTAAAAACAAGGAATGCAAAAATATTTTATTTCTATTTAATATCAATTCCTTTTTGATCCTTGTTTCTTTGAAATGACCTCATCTTCAAATTCGTTTAAGATTTCTCGCTTTTTAATAATAAATCTCGCTCTCAGAAGATTATCGTTTGGTGCTTTTCTAAAAATTCTTTTCCAGTTTTAACTGTCGCACTTTTGCATTATATTGGTTTTGTATTTTTATTTGCTTTAATTCTTTAACTGAATTAATAATTTTTATATTGCAAACGTTCCAAAAAAATTTTCTCTTGCATTTTTTTGTTTAAAAAAACCTCAAATTTAAGAAAATCCATCAGACCATTCAACCTAACTTTCGACTCTGAAGTAAAAATTGAATTTTGATGCCAAGCTTCTAAAAATACATTGAATCATAATTCAATTAATAGAAATAGCATAGATGAACACTTACCTGTATTGACAACTAACGTTTCAAGTGCCCGTAAATGAGTTTCTAGCTTGGCATGGAAAAAAGAAAAACAAATAATTTTAATCTTTATTGAGATAATTATTTGCAGTAACTCTATGACTTATACTTGAATCAAAATATCTTTACGACCGAATCTTGATTTTAAACAATTCTACATCTTTCAAATAATTTTCTACTAATGGTGGGAAGCTTACAATCACATCTCTTGCCCTAACATCTTCAACTGTAGCTTGTATCAAATATTGACTTTTATCTTCATTAGATGTCTCATCATCATCATGTATTGACTGAAATTGACTCCAAAGTGGGAGCCAATCTTTAATATCTTTGTCAAATTTTAGGAATTCTAATTTTGGACATTTAAACTTTATTTACCGAATATAAATTATTATTTTCATTGCTAAGGAGCAGGAATTTAATACCGTTTACTTGGATATCAATAAATTTTACATCATAATTTTCAGCAACTTGTAATTCAGGATTCAAATCTTCTGAGTCATCATCTAATAAATGCGCCAATATCTGTTCGTTCAGATTCTGTGACTCGGAATTCTTCTTCTGTGTTACGGACAACTGCCCTTCAATTTCACGTACACTTGGGTTTTCAGTCTCCGAAAGGACTTGAAAACTTATAACTGCTCTGGTCAATGCAGCTCTACAGCTTTTCCAATAGTTTATTGATTTCACAAATTCCATAATGAGAAAGCAGAGATTTCAATCTTCCTAAATCAAAATAATATTCTGTCTCTGACGCCAAAAATGTTACTTAATGCCCAATAAATGCTTGATGGTACCACCATCCTATAAATTAAATTGTTTTGAGTAAAATTCAATAAATCAAAAATAACCGCAATATAATCTGGAGATTTCAGTCTTACTCTGACGAGGCTTTATTTTGCATTGAAATTAGAACATCTTTGTTTAACATTCAAACACTGCATCCATGCTATAAAGATAATACATTATTGCCATTCAAATAATAAACTATAAATAACAAAATTAAATAATAAATGTAATTAATTAAGACAGCCTCAATAATTAACAAAAATATGTCTTCAGATTCTAGGAAAAAAGTGGCAGTGAAATTAGTATCACTGGAAAAATAATGTTTTGTGACATAAAGTGATATGAAAGCAGTAACATCTGCGAAGTATTGTTCATTTTCATTCATTCATTCATTCATTCTGTCCTCAGCTATGGAGGAAGACAGTTGTTCAGACACTTTGGAGCTAGTGGCTAGTGCTTCTGTATCCCCGACCCGTCCTTTTCAGGATCAGATAACGGAGGGCTCTGCAGTTGCTGGAAATTATTCTAAGCGTAGATGCACTGAGGGGAATACCAGCAATCTACAATGCTGTAATACTTGTTATCGTATGAAGCAGATCAAGAGTGAAATCAAAATTGCCGATGCCAAAAAATCGAAGCTGTATTACGATGTAACATACACACGAGCAATGGGCAACCTGACTAGTAGCAATGAAAAAAGCATTGAGCTGGATGGAATAAAAGAAAAGTTGAAAAATCTGAGAGGTGAGTTGGACTCTTTATCTGCTATTGGCTGCGGCATTGAAAATCGCGGAGAAATATTTAAACTTTCCCCAAAAAGGAAAACCGCGACTTCCTCAACTGTCACCCAGAACCCCTGTGAAATAAAACTTGATAACAGATTTAAAGCTTTAAATGAGATGGATCTAGACCCACCTGAGGATAACCCTCCAAAAGTTAAAGAAGTTAAGGTTCAAAAGATCCCCCCCGTAATGCTTAAATATGTTAAAAGTTATAGTACAATTTTAAAAACCATAAAAGAAAGTTTCGGTATTAAGGAATGTAAATTAAGTAATGGTTTCATAAAAATTTTCCCAGATAGCGAAGAAACCCACAGAAACTTAAGAAAATTCTGCGAACAAAATAATCTAGAATTTTTTATCATCCCCCCCAAATCGGTCAGGCCGGTTAAAATTGTAATTAGAGGCTTATCTATTGACACGGAAACTGAAGAAATTGCAACCGAACTAAAAGAATTAGGCTTCTCGATCAATAAAGTAACTCGCATGACGCAATATAAAACTAGAAAACCGCTTCCCCTCTATCTTGTAGAGTTACATAAAAATGAAATAGTCGACGAAATATTCAACCTAAAAGAATTGGCCTATTTAAAAATTAATGTAGAGAGCTATCACGGAAGAAACTCAGTTTCACAGTGTTTTAATTGCAACCTATTCGGACACACAGCAAGTAACTGCTCGATGCAACCGAGATGTCTAAAATGTGGTAATTCCCATCAAACGCGAAATTGTGACATCCGAGAAAAAATAACTGAGCCTAAATGCATAAATTGTGAACAACTCGGGCACACAGCAGCGTATAGAGGTTGTCCCAAGTTCCCCAAGTTAAATACCCCTCAGCAAAATAGAACTAATCACTTTAATTCTAACTTTCGCAAACCTAACTTCTCCTACGCCAATTCATTAAGAACTAATCTGCCACAACCAAAACTCATCCCCCAAAACGAGCTTACTCATGAAAACATTCCCTCTTCAGATGAACTTAAAGAATTGCTTGAAGCCATTGTCGAAATTAAAAAAGTATTCCAACTTTTCCCCAATTTAATTAAAGCCGCAAAAGAACTAAAAAATAATGATGACCCTACTGCAAAGTTCCTAATTTTATTTAACTCCATCTGTAAACCAGTCTCTCCTTAAAATGATAAAAAATTTTCCTCGCCAAGCTTTAAGTAGGATTCCCAGCCAGCCAATAGCAGTCCTTCCTCTCACTCTCTCTCCTCTCCCACCCCTGGTGGGCACCCTAGGTCTCCTAGCAGTCCATGGCAGTTTGTCACTTGCAGAGCTACCATCAACATCGACCAAGGCAGAGGGTAAGCCCCTGGCGGGGCTAGGTGCCTGTATAAATGAACTCTTAACATCTGCGAAGTATTGTTCAAAAAAAAAAGGAAATTAAAATTATGATTCAATTATAATTGATAAAAATCTAGTTTTCAATCTCTCATAGCTTTGTGTCAAGATAGTGTGGATTCAGCACGATCTTTGAAGAATGACCTTGATTAAACTGATTGCTCTCCTTACGTTGCTGGCAGTATCTATTCTTTCTTTAGTTTTCAAATGTGAAGAGTTCAGAATTTTTTTCATACCAGTGTGTGAATGATATTGTTTTTTTCCCTTGGTCTTATAACTTCTTATTAACACAGGTGCTGCAATGTTTGCGTGCGTGCGTGCGTTTCTGCCTTAATCCTTCACACCACATTTAGAATTCTCTGAAATTGTGTGCATTTAGATTCTAATGGAAGCCATTTTGCATTTCCTACATTAATCACCAAACAATTTATTGCCTTTTTTTATTTGGTTCTCAAATGAAAACTACCCTATATTTAACTTCTTATTGATATAATAAAATCCTCAAAAAACATTCTCGATCAGTTCCGTATTCTAATAACTCAGCTTATAAATTATTATAAAAACGATTCACGTGCTTTACCACTTTTATTAGAAAAAACCTTTTTACCTAAAATTATTGTTCAATATTGATCTGAAATTTGATAAATTATTTTCACTTAAAAATGCTGTTCTTAACATTTTAAGAACGACAGTAATTTCTTGGAATGCAAGGAATTCTGATTTTAGCAGTTTCAGAATGAGAGAAGAATCGACTTTTTTTTGTGAGAGATAATAAGTCTGATATTTCTGTGAGGTTTATAATTCCAATCGATTGCTAACGAGTTATCAAAAAATAAAGTCATTTCAGATGCTAACAAAACTGAACATAATGCTAACATGTATAAAAGCATCTTTCATAATACCGTTTCTTCTTTTATCAAATGGATGTTATTATTTTTATGTTAAGAATATGATTCGCTGAGCATGCCTTTTAAATTAAACGATTGACTTGTCTTAAGTTAATACTTGAAGGCTTAATACCTATAAATTGCCACAAGTATCGGAAATTAGTTCAAAATGCTGCGTAGATTCTACCTCTGCATAAATTCTTCGCTCATTCCCAAGCATCAGGAGAGGACTTAGTGAAATTTAAATTTAAATATTTTTTATTTTATAAAAAGTCAATTTTTTTTTCTTCACAGCATCTGAGTATTTCTAAGTATTTGCTGTAATCCTATTAAGATATTTCAAAATTGAACATATTCAGAACAATAAAAGCGTAATAAATCAAGACTGCAATTAATAAACACACAAGAAACTTTGCTTGGTTTATAATCGATGTAATTAAGATAGAAATATAGCAAGCAATGGATTTAAAACAGTCCAAGCCTCTTATAAAGTTAATGTGTCACGTTTCCTTCGGATATGATTTTTTCTGCTAAGCTGAGGGAGTCAGCGGTTGCATCTTTGTTTCAAAATACCTCAGTAATCTAATAAATCATACCATCAAAAACCTATTGTTATTTTGATAAAAGTAAGAATGAAAAAATAAATTAGACTTTTAAAATTAGATCTGTAACTCCAATATTCTTCAAACACAAGAATGGAATAATTAACCAAGACACTAAATAGTATTGTAGAAAATTACCTTAAAATTTATTTTTAAATATTTCTTTAGATTCAAGAAAAAAATTGGATATAAAAATCTCTTGAAAAGTCATGTTTTGAATTGTCAATTGATCTAAAAGCAATTATTTTTGTAATAAAGTTATTCAAGAAACAAAATTAAGATTTTAAAGTAATTTATAATGAATAAAATTAGCAAATATAATTTTATCAAAGGTCTTTCATTACGAACTTTTATTTTCCAAAGTGCTGTTTTTGTTGTTTCTTATGGCACTTACAATGAACAAGCTCGATGAGGTAGTCAACGACTTAAGCCTAAGCAGCGCCTCTTGTTTTGTAGTATCGGCAACTAGGGATAAGAACTTTTGCTACTCACTCATCACATTCACTTGCACAGCACCTTTTTAAAGGGGGGGTATTCACAAATCTTACCAATAGAATGCAAAAGAACAACCACGCAAGAACCGGGACGCCCAGATCAATGGAAAGAGGCGCTAACCCTATGCCAGTACCCCAACATAGCCAAAAGGGTAACTATGAGTTATATTCAGCAAGTCAAACCACCTATCGTCCAGAGAATTGGCACCAAAATTGGCATTTGCAATTTATTGGCACCTCGCCATCAAGAAGAACAGAAGTATAACTGCGTGTAAGACGCTGGCTTTAAGCTATTCTCAACTTAATGCTAAAGTACTGTTGATTTATGCATGAACTCTGAAGAATGATATTGATTCAACAGATTCATGTGTTTACAATGTGGTGTGATGTCGAGTGATCCAATTGCAAATTATCATTAACATAATAATTTCAAACACAGATGCTGTAATATGAAATGTCTTCAATATATTCTTCGCAAAGTGCAAAACTTTTCATCAATTTTTTTCGAAGTAAAACTACTATATTTTTAAGAAATATTCTGAACCAGGAAAAAAGAAATATTTGTAGAAGAAATATTCTAAACCAAGTCTGTTCAAATAAATAATAATGCAATGAATATTGACCATCATAAAAACGTTTTGCTTAAGTTACCACTATTATTAAATAGAATAATGGTATGTATAAATGGCAGAATTTTTTTAAGTTTTGTTCGAGTCGAATGTATCCCACTTTCTAAGCAGTTCTTTACATTTAAGAACAGCAATAAATAATTTGAGTTTAGTGCTTATGGATTTACGGATTTACCCTTTAAATTATCAGAGCATAATCAAAAGTCATTCAGTCGGTGATAATGCGGATGGTCTCTCTGTAAGGAGCAATAATGCAATCGAATGTTGCATAGCTATAAAATAAATAAGGACAGATGAGATTATAAAATCCAAACCATTATGCTCCCATAATTGAAAATCTTTTATTTATATCATCCTTTTCCTCTTTTATCATTATTGAATGCATATCATTCTTATGAATTTACATGGTTAAGCATTTCTTTTAAATAAATTTAATATCATTCAAATATTTATTCCAATGATTTCACATGTACTCCTCACTTTAAATTAATCTGATTCCATTGCTTTAGAATCAATATTTATGAAAAGTGCTTTATCAAGATTTCGTTATCCGATGTGGCTTTTGCTACCAAAGTAAGAGCGTAACAAAAACAATTTTAAAAAATTCACTATATATTTAATTGAAGTCAATTGGAAATCTTCCGTTAACTGAAGCAAAATTGAATGTCAGAGAATCATTGCTTCAAAATGCAATATTTAACCATGAATCACTTTTAGCAAAATATCCAGTTCAACAGCTATTCTAGCAGTTATACTTTCATCTAAACTTATTATATAAAACACGGTGTCCATGATTACCACAAATACATATTTTTAAACATAAAACTGTTACATATATTAAAACCATATACTTTAAAACAGTAGGCATGCCTTTATTGTGTATAAGAGACATATCAATAAAATAAAGTCTGATAAACATTTCAGGCCTCAAAAATATATTTGTATGCCTTGTTTTTCGATCTCCTAACTACAGAAGCACTGTCATTCATTTCCTTTTTCATCGTGTGAATCCATTCAAAGTTTGAAGAAGACGCCTCAGCTTTGAAGAATTTAATTGAATAAATTTATTCTTGTCTTTACATTGTTGGAAGTATGTTTTCTGTCTTTATTTATTTTAGTAAATAATTTCGAATAATTTACTTTAATCTTTTCATAGCTTTGTATCTTCAATGAATGATAGCTACAAATACTTCGATGAATACGTTTGTTTTTAGCCTTAATTCTTCAGACCACTTTTGGAATTCTCTGAAATTTTGTGCATCCCGATTCTTAAGTAAGGAATTCAATATATTATTTATTGATCACGTCAAATTTTATTTCGTGTTTTTTTTTAATATTTGATTATCGAATAAAAACTACTCTATATATAACATCTCCATACTGTTTTAATATTTTTTTTTAAAAAAAAATTTCCTTACTAATAACTCAGAATATGGATCCTTATATAAACCTTGCGCATATATTAACCACTAATTTTTGACAAAATTATTTTTTAAATAAATATAATACATTTTTGTAATGTGCGGTTGCAAATTCAGTGTCACTTTTCAAAAAGCCGCTCTTTGTAACTAAAGAGCGACTGAAATGCGTGAGAATCTGAATTTGGCCGTTTCAGAATGAGAGGACGTTTAACTTTTTACTGCAGGCGATAATTTATTTGATATTTCTGCAATGGTCAGAAATCAAATGGATTGCTTAACACGTTGTCAAAAAAATAATGACAATTAAATCTATATTAATAAAAATGGACCTCGAAATGCGTTGCTAAGCGCAAAACTGGAGAACGGCTTGACCGATTCGAATAATTTTTTAAAATAATATTTAAGTTAAGACACGAGGATGGTTCTTATGGAGAGTAAAAACGAAAAAACTGCGAGGAAAATAGTTAAAACGACACTTTTCTTACTTTCCCGCCAAAATTCTTCATTTCCTTCCCCCTCACCAACTGAGTTAGATAGCAGGAAGTAATAAATTATGATTTGTTTAGAAAGAAATACACGAAGTCAGTTGGTTTTCATTCATAGATAACGGGATGTTTGAAAAATAAAGAAAATAGTTTCTTTTATTATTAGTCGGCATGAATATTGAATCTATGCCCGCTTAAAATAAAGTCTGGGCAAGGAAGAAAAAAATAATACCAAAAGGAAAAAAGCGTATATAGAAAGAAAAGTAGTGAAGAAAAAAAAGGATAGAAAAGAAAAGAAGGGTGTGTGTCACCATTATTTCGTCTGTGCGAGGCATTTTCCAAACTGTTTTTAAGCTTTTGCGTCTCTTGAAAACCAATTGTGTCTTTATTTGTTTAGTATGTTTACATTTATGAAAATTTGAATCATTATTTTATAAAACAGAATTTTAGACCTTTTCCTTTACCATTTAAGTAAAATATCAATTCTGGGACAATCATTGCTCGGATAGAAAGAGAAAGACGAGTAGTACAGTGAACAGATCATCTGAAGAAAATAATACTAAATAATACTATAAATGAATTATATGACTATCAAAATTTGTTTGGTTTAAAAATATTTTGTTAAAAATCCTGTTATGAGACAAAGCTACATAAAATATTATATGGAAATTTTAGCGAGCATTAATAATGGCAAACCTACTGGTCGCCAAAGGCGGCTAGTTTCTAATAAAATTGAACATAATGCAAACTTGTATAAAAGTATCCTTTATAATACCATTTCTCCTTTTATCATTATCAAATGAACATCATTCTGTTTATCTAAGGAATTTTATTCGCTAGGCATGTTTTTTTGTATCGAAGGCTTATGCTATCTTAAATTAATACACAGATGCTTATTACATATAAATTGCCACAAGTGTTAAAAACTAATTTAAATTGCTGTGTTGGTTATCCAAATAAATTCTTCGTTAATGCGCACGAATTAGGAGAAGGGTTGCTGATTTTGCATTTAAATCTTTTTCTATTTAAGTTATAATAAAAAATAATTTTCTTTCTAAATAGCATCAGTAAAAATACAACAAACAGATAATTCTTAAATAATTTAATTAACTAAGCTGTTGTTATTAATATAATTGATCTATCAGCATACATTTCTAAGTTTTGATTTGAAAGATCGATAAGCATTCCGAAAGCAAATGAATGTCATATTTGTTATAAAATGAAACAAACGGCATACTATAAAATATTTTTTTAGTATGGGAAAACAGACTGTAATAGCTCGAAACACGTTTCACAAATTTTTACTTTGATTTTAAAGCGGTTTCAATGTGATGCGAATTTTTTTAAATTTTAAAGTGGAAATGATATTTCAATTAATAAAAAACACTAATATTTTTTTAATATATATTTTGTAAAAATTTGCTTTTTAACATATACATTTTTAAATTTGGACGCTGTAGGTTCAACCAAGTTTTCTATAGAGCATTTACATCATTTTTAGCAACATTATTGTCTCAATTTCAATTTACGTGTCAGTATAAAGGAAGTTCTCTATTAACATGATTAAACAACTAGAATTTATATTCATAATTTAACTATTATTGATCATTTAATTGAAGAATCAATTTTTCAAATTATTATTACCTTCGCAATTATTATTATTATTATTTCCATGAGTTACAAATGCCTGCAAAAATTTCTTTATTAATGTAAACAAATGTGCATCTATAATCTAATAACTTATAACCAACAAATACTTCATTTAACACTAGCCGCCTTTGGCGAATAGCCGGTCCACCGATATTAATGCCGACTAAAGGGTTCAATCATTTTTTTAATGTATATATAAATTAGTCTCATACTAAGTTTTTCAGCAAAATGTTTTTAAACCAAATTTCGATATTCATATAATTCACTTTCACTATTATGTAGGGCTTAAGCAGTCCTGATCTTTGAAAGCTGCATCTCTCTGTGCTTTTCTATCAGTGTTGTAAAATTCAGTTTTACATTAAAGTGGAAAATATGGAACTTCAATTAATATAAAGACCTCTTTAGTCAATCCAAGCATGTCTTCAAATAAAACAAAGAACTGAAAGCAGAGTAGTCCGACATTGAAGTTTTATGTTCACTACAGAAATTGAAACATTATATATATATATATATATATATATATATATTTATAATTTATAATATCTCAAGGAATTAATCAGCAAACATTTCAGAGATTAAATGAAAAATTCAGTTTTTAAATTTATTTTTCGATGTATGTAAATGCTCTCAAAAATAAAATTTTTTAGGTTTATAAACATATATCAAAAAATTATGGTTTAAATTTCTTTGGTCTTATAGATTCATATTTGTGAAATATTCTTAATATTTCAACTTTTAAATAAATAAATACACATTTATATCTTCTGCGATCAAATCTGACTGATTTATTCGATTCTGAATATTGAAAGTTTAGAACAATCATCATTTTCATAATCTAGGCCAATTCTTCTAGAATTACCCTGATTGGCTTTTTTGATATCTTGACAAGGTGATCTAAAATAGCCAGTTTTTACCGTAATAGTTATATTGAAATTTTCATAGATTGATCAGCCTTGAATATTGGCTTAGTTGATTGGAGTGCCACTTTTTAAAGACTTATTGTCTCTAGAATGTTTTGTTAAATATAATTCATAGAGCAGATGGTATATGTAAACATTTAATTCATCAACATGTTTTTCCTCAATCTCTTAATTATATATTTCACTTAGACCATTTGTAAAGATATTTATGTCTCTCACAAAAAAATAAGACATCAGATGTTGGGCTCCGATTACAGAAGATGCCTTGTAGATGTTAAGCCATATTTGCCTTTAATAAAACTTTTTGATTGGCATAGTCATATATGTATTATAAAATATCATAGAAAACGTTTCCATGCATTTATTTTCCAAATATATCATGTTTCATATTTGTTTCATTTTATGCAGGCACGTGCCAAAAATGACATTTTTATATGTTTAATTTGGAATGATAGTTGATTTATTTTTCTCTTGTGTGAACATGATTTTATTTTGGTTAGAAAGTTTTGATGTCTCCGAAATATACGGATAAAAAATATTTTTCTCTGCTTTTACAAATTTTATATTATTAATTATTAAGTATGCTTGTTTGAAAGAAGATGCGTTTTCAAATAGCTGACCTGCTTTTACCAGTATAGCTTTAATATTACGTATGCTTCGTTGAAACTAGATGTGTTTCTGTTTCGCATGATTCATTCAAATGTGGAGATGATTTGCACAAAATATCTTCTTTACATAAGTAAAAGTAACAATTTAAAAAATGTCTTATTGTTTTAAAAATAAAAAAAGAATGCAAAAATATTTTACAACTTATGATTATCAATTGCTTTTCGTTTGTCGTTTCTTTGAAATGAGGTCATTTTCAAAGTTCGTTTAAGATTTCTTGCTTTTAAATAATTAATCTTGCCCTCAGAAGATTATCGTTTGGTGCTTTTCTAAAAATTCTTTTTCAGTTTTAACTGTCGCACTTTTGTAATATATTTTTACTTTGTATTTTTGATTTATTTTAATTCATTAATTGAATTAATAAATTTGATGTTGCAAACGATCAAGAAAATTTTTCTCTTGCATTTACGGTTTAAAAAATATATTATTTCCTATTTGTTTCGTTTCATATAATCACGTGATGAAAATTGTATTTTTCTGATTTATTTTTGGTAGTAATTAACTTTTTTATAAATCAGAACTTCTGAAAATGTGATGGCAACATTTTATTAAAAGCTAATTTTTTAAAAATCCTGTGAAACTCCAATTTGTTTTTTTTTGTCCGTTTGTGTTTTTTTGTTTATTGACAAGATTTTTTTAAATATTAACTTCTGGAAACCGGGGATAAAAGCCTTTGTTGCTATAAATCCCAATGCCTTATATTTTTCAAGTTTCAAGATAAAATTTTATTTTTATTTTATGCGAAATGCATTGTTGAAAAAAAATGATTAAATTAAATGTTTAAAAATTCATTAAAAATTGAGTTTTTATTTAGATGTCAAAACATCAGTATCATTGAAAAGCTAATTTTTTTTATCTTTAACTTGATGCAAAAATCAGTTTTTTGCTGTAATATTTTCGGAAGTTATAGCGAAGAAACTTTAAAATTTGGCTTATTTTTTAATTAATTGAAATTTTTATTAAAAATTCAAAAAAGGGCCCCGAGGGGCACATTCTCGGTACCCAAGGTATACGCGTACCAAATTTGGTCGCTGTAGGTCGAACTGTCTGGCCTGTACATCACCAACAGACACACACATTGTGCTTTATATATATATATATATATTGTGTATATATATATATATATATATATATATATATATAGTATTAGCATTTTAAAATTTATTTAACTTATAATATTTTAATGTATTTGAAAGCGTATTCAGATTAATGCGTGTCATTCTAACTTTAACAAACTGCTAGGGTTGATCTTTCATAAAATGAAATAGAAATAAGATAAATGATGCTAGTATACTCGTAAAGATTGATATATATTAAGTTTAGTATCATTTTACAAAAAAGTTGTTTCATCAAAAAGGAAAGATTTGAAAATTGTGAAAAATTATCTGATGTCAGATCAATTACGATTTAGGACCATCTTTTCTAATCTTTATCTACAGATGGCGCTTCAGTAATAATTTGCTATACATGTGACAGTGACCAAATATTATTTGATATCTGGTCGATTACGATTAAAATTTAAGTGTTGTGTTTATATTGGATGGAAATGAAATCTTTCGCACTATTAAATCTTTAAATTTGCAGTTTCAAGCAATCGTTATGTCTCTTATTGACTTTTACAATACAAACGTTTCCTACAGATAGAGCTTCAGTGATTTTTTTTCCATACATGTGACTGAATCTGATTTCGGTATTTTATAGAAAATATTTTATTAATTGATTCTATTGCCTATTTCGGAATCTTCGATTTTTAGTGTTTTAGAAAATAATTAGAATTTTTCTCCTTGACTCAATAGTTTCATTTCGGATGACCGCACAAAAACATTATATTACGCTATGAAAATTAAATACCAAACACCACATCGCAAAGGGCACTAAAATTCAGTGTGGCGTCAATTTTAAAAGCGTCAAATTGCATTACTTCTAATTATATAAACTATGAATTGAAAATTGCATTTTAATAATTAAAAATTACCTGAAATGTTCTCTTTTGATGTAGAATGACTCCAGCTTAAAAGGTTTGAAAACGAAGAACTTCAATATCAAACTTTAATATCCATTTTGAAGCGACACCTTGCTTTTTTGGGGAATATGTTCCTTAATTTTATATCACGAAGACAGTACCATCTGAATTGCAATTTGCAAACTATTCCTTCTCAAGATGATCATTTAATGTGATTAGTATCAAATAATAAATCATAAAACACACTTATTAATATCAGAAGGCTCACAGAGCTCTCGGTGGTTAGCATCTTTGGATGATGGATTGCCTGGCCCTGAAAGGGTCTTATCACCTACGAACCACATCCCACAAGTACTGAAGAGTGTTTAGAGGAATATTCTATGATTCTTCTTGAAGATGTGAAAGTTTTGACAAGAAATTCCGATGCTAGATTTCGATTCTGGACTGAGCAATAAAAAATAAGCCATAACAGTTAAATTATATTAAAGTGAAGAAATTATGCAGAACAAGTGATAATCTTGTAGCGATTAAAGGTCGCGGTACGAACCTGAGGCGCCAGGTACAGTAGTCGAGAAACATAACCACTATACCAAAAAGTTGACTTCAGTATCGTGATTGTTATCTCGCATATTAGGCTGGCGTTACAGTACTCCACTAACAGTGAGGTGGCAGAGAGACGACCGATTTTTATTTCGCCAAGCGTAATGGTGAGTTGGTGCTTGTTTGCGTCAAGTGAGTCCGAAGACTTTGTTTGTTGCTGTAGGTTGATGACGCCATGACTGTTGCAGGAGGATGCGTTTTCAAGGTCACCAATGCAGTGATAGAAGGTCGCGGTGCGAATTTCCGACACTAGGGCAGTATCCGAGTAACAAAACCTTTATACCATAAGGTCCACTTTGGTATCGTAGATGATATATGGCTTGTAAGGCTAAAGCCACAATACTGCGTCCTCTAGTAGATCAAACCCATAATTGACAAATATCCATACATGAATAGAGAATTATTATCAAAATAAATTCTATTTCCGGTAGAAAGAAAAGTTTGAGTCATAGGACGGACCTGTGGAGATAAAACTTCTCGATTATTCTCACCACAGATTCTTCATTTGACAATCAATTTTAGGCCAGTAAAAAATAATGACATCATCTGTAAATGCATTGATTATGAAGGTGCCCCCTTAATAAAATGATTGACAATGGACAATTCAGAGCCTGACAGAGCTCTGCGGTCGATTTAACAGCCATCGTCTTTTTAGACATAAAAGTGGTGTTTGAATACCAACTTGTCTCTTTCATTCAGCTTTTATTTCCGTCCATGCAACACCATACTCAAAATGTATCAAAATGAACTTTAAGGAGTGGTCCCTAAAGTTCATCGCGATACGCTTTGAGTATGCTGTTTTCCCTTTAGACACCATGCCTCATGAAACAACAAATAGGTGGAATTTTTCTGTCACTGTTTCTCCAGCTAGTCATGCTCTTACAATTTGACACCTTTAAAAATATGTGGCATTTAAACCATGTGAAAAAGATACTGATTGTTTCACGGAGCTCCCGTCTCAGATACATGGCGAACTCCGGTCTAGAAAGACGTGAAAGTGCCTGACTTCATAGCTATCTTGGAATTGAATAGGAATGAGTTGTAGTTAACAAGCTCGACTTACCGTCATTATTATCATGTCAAAATATAATTTCATCATTGGGGATATGGATCACATTCCAACATGACTTCATTTTTTCATATATTATTTTCAAATTAAAACACTTAGTAAGTAGAACTATGTATCAATTCTCCAGGAACGCATTCTTAAATGCAACCTTTATTCGCAGATTTTCCCTTTATTTCGATAAACGCCAGTAGCTTATACCACAACAGTAATTATTATGAAATATACAAATTAGATTTTCGTTACCTTGAAACAAGTGCATCACTTTCTATTCTCATTTTCTTATTAATTATCTGTTCTCAGCCATGGACCCAAGCAGCAAAAGTTCATCAGCCAACCATTGGCCACGCATCGCAACGCAGAACGCGCGACGTCGGGCCGAGATAGGAAGACGATGTCGCGCCAACATTGGTCTTGTCCCACGGCGGAACGCCGGGCGATGATCGCGCCGACTTCTTTTCGATGAAATTTCCGATCGTTTCCCGACGTGTTTTCTCATGGCCGACGTCATTCCAATCATTTCCCGATATGTTTTATCAATGGGCGACCCAATGCCAACCATTTCCCAATGTATTTTAGCAATGGGCGATATGTTACCAACCATTTCCCAATGTATATTTTAGATATGGACGACCCAATGCCAATCATTTCCCAATGTATTTTAGCAATGGACGACCCAATGCCAACCATTATCCAATGTATATTTTAGCAATGGACGACCCAATGCTTTTTAGCAATGGGAGGTCAAATATCAATCATTGGGCGATTTATTACTGAACAATTGCAGCATCAAATTGAAATATTAGTTTATTGGTTATTTGGTTTTCTTAAACCCTATAATTTAGTGTCATAATAGTAAAAATTATTGTACTTTCAAATTTTTTCAAACGAATGAAAATAAGAAATATTTTAAGTAGTTTACTTTTCTTTTTTACTTATGAATATTTTTGTTTGCTATTTATTTTGATAAATTTAAAATTCCATAAAACACTTGCTTTTCATAGAATGATATGTTTCAATATTTTAACTCTTTGACTTTCTTAATTATTATTATAGCATATTGTTTTATCACAATCTTACTCTATAAATTTTCAAATTACATTTTTTTTACAGTTCTAAGGAAAATAAACAAATGTTAAAATTATCTGAAATAATTTTAAATTTGATCACTTGAACATCTTAATTCTAATAATATAATCTTATATCTCTATGTAAGGTTAGTTTCTTTCATTTATATTTCCATTATTAAATGCATGGGAAAAACTGCTAACATAGTCATAGTTTCAATTGAATAATTAATCAGTGTAATTATATATATATATATATATACTATTACATTTTTAATATTGCCTATACAATTTGTTAATTTTAAAAGTTATTTCATAAAATTTCAAAGCATATTATTCTTATATAATTCTATTTTCTATATAAGACTATATAATTCTTATTAAAAAATTATATAGTTAGTTCTATATAATATATATAGAACTATATGTATATTCTTATAGTTTGCTATAAACTTTTATATTGTTTAATGTTGGCAATAAAAAATAATTACTAAAATGCAATGAATAAAACACAAATTCCTATTTTAACATATTTTTTACATCCCCCTTTTTTTACTGCATTTGTTAAAAATTGTTTAAAACACTAAATTATAGCATTCCAATATGTGTTTCTTCAATAGGCAATATTTTTACAAGCACAATTTAACAAGTTACTTTAAATATCTTTTCTAGATCTCTGTATAGTAAGGTTTGGTTTTGTGGTGAAAGAACCAAATTTGATCTATGACAAATTCTGAACATTATACAAAAACACAAAATGCAACACTTCTTTCATTTATATGAAACTCCTATTAACTTACATACTTTATGTTGAAGAAACTTTATACCTCATTATAAATGCTAGTTCTGGGTAGTGTGTAATAAATAACATTCTACAAGACAATTACCAAAAAATAATGAATAAAGCACAAATTTTTATTTAAACATAATTTGAACATTTCCCTATTTTTTCTAATGCAGTGGTTAAAAATTGTTTAAAATACTAAATTATGCAATTCCTATTATATGTTTCTTCATTTTATTTGCATGAAATTCCTTATGTTTACTATTAACTTACATACTTCATGTTGAAGAAACTTAATACTTCATTATAAATGTTGGTTAGCTAGTGTCTAATAGACAACATTTTACAAATAAAAAAATTATTTGAAATTTGTAATATTTATTTATTATAAGTTTAAACTTGGTTTTGTAGCACAAGAACCAAATTTGGTCTATGATTAACTCTAACATTTTACGAAAATTCTAAATAAATGCCTACTTCCAAACAAACACTTTCAATTATACAAAATTACTTATGAAAAATGTTTAAAAATATATATATTATTTTTCCCTTTTTATTTTTTGGAGAAAGGAAAAAAACAATTTATTTAAAAAGACCTTTATTAAATAAAATTTCACAAATACAAAGTAAAATGATATAGTAACTTCAAATTTTAGGCTGAAGTTTCAGTAATGAACTTGTACACCCAAGCAGCATCCTGAAACTGACTCGATGGCTATTATGAATAAATAATATTTTCTCATCATTTATAAACAAAATTTATTTAATTTAAAAAAATATTTATAATACTTGAAACATTTGAAATTTCCACTAATTTACATAAATACCACACAATTTATGTAAATATTATATATATGTATAACTGAATCATCTGCTATATATAAAAAAACTTTTAGATTCACTTTTCCTTTTTGGTCACCTTTCACGAGCCTAGAAAATAATTATAATACTTATTGAGTTTTCTCTTTTATTGAAAAAAGTACATATAAAATATTTAATAACCGGAGAAAAGTATTTAACAAGTAAAAGTCTTATAGAACTTCATAAACATGATAATGTTTAGGATAAGAGAGAAAAATAAAAATATTTGAAACTAATGGGAGTAAAATTTGTGACTATTTTATGAAATAATTAGAAACTATTCATATAAAAGTATTAAAAAATGCCTGCATTATCTGAAGTTTTAAAGAAATTTCTGTTTTGAAGTTTACAGTAAATATATTTTGCTAAGCCTTTTTGACCTCATGTCAAAATAAAAATAATTATACAAATATTATTGTAATACCAAAATATAAGAATGTTATTTAATACTTTTTAAAACTTCTTTCATTTGAACATTTAAAATTGTATGCAAAAACATAGAATTTAAATGAAAAGAAAAATTAATTCAATTAAATATAATTAACATAACTTGAGTTATTATTCTGAAAAAAAGAGGCTGCTATTATAAAATTTATTCAATATATATAAAGAAAAAAGAAAGTTGTGTAAAATAAAATGGATTCTTTTCTTATTAAAAAAAAGCTTTCTAATAAAAAAAATTGAAATTGAAATTAACCTACTTGTTGTAATGTAGTAGGCTTGGATAACATTTGAAAAGGCATTTCATTATATCTTTCATGCAAAGGCATATCATATTTTGGTCTTTTGTTTAACACATAAGTTTGAAAACTCCTTGGCTGCTTCCACTGGGCTGACAAAATGGAACTGACTCGACAGGAATATCATGGTCAGGAATATTTTCAATTCTAAGCAAGTTCTTAAGGTATAAATTGAATTGAAATCTTACATAGAATTGTTTCAAATTTCCCTCTGCAGTTGCATTCAGTAGAAACCATACTCCAGCTCACACATTATAATTATCAATATATTGTACAAATAATTTTGCCTCTTGTCGACTTCAGGAATAGAATCTCTCACAGTAGCTTTCAAAGAAACAAGGATAAATTTTGTTGTTGCTCATATTTTCTGATTGATTATAGAATTTATTTTACCTCCAATTGCATTTTCAGTTTTGAAACAAAAAGTGCCCAAAATTTCCATTCATTGAATAGGAGATATATTTCATATTTTGTCATTTTTAGAAATTCTATGAAATATGTATGAATGCATATTTGTATATATGGCAATGTATGAATTTTCATACATTGCCAGCCACTTTTAGGCATTATATTCAATGTTCAGTCATTCTGTGAAATGGCAAGTTTCATAATTTTTCAGCAACGCAGATAAAATATTATGTATATGCTTTTCTTCAGTTTAACTCTCCTTTATGACCAGGTCTGATGAACCTACAAAGCACATTTGTTAATTAGAATAATGATTGAGCTTTCACATATTTTAAAAGTACAACAAATATTTGTTGATAAATGAAGATGTGTAATTAACTTGCAAAAGTTTTACAGGACTTCATAGGCATGATAATAGCTTTGCTGGGATAATGATTTGTGTTGACACACTTTTAATAGTGTTTACAATAACAACAAAAAAAAACCTCAAACTAATGGGAGTAAAATTTATGTTATTATTTTGCGAAATATGACATAATTAAAAACTATTTATATTAGAGCATTCAAAATGCCTACTCAATTCCCAGTTTTAAAGATTTCTTTCCTAACCTTACAATACGATCGTAGTTTAACCGCCTACTTGGCGCACTTTTCCCAAAAGTCGCCAGCCAAGAGCTTGTGTAATCTTTCGGACTCCTCTTTCGAATGCTAAACGGGTTGCCACATTTGAGAAAACGGGAGCTGCTAGCTTTGGCGCGTTATCACCTACTGAGCTAAGGTTTTTTTAGTCTCAAGTTAAAATAAAAAAAATAATTACACAAATTTACTCCCATACCAAAACATAACAACGTTATTTAATACATTAAAAAAATCGCTTTCATTTGAAAATATTAACTGAACGAAATTGTAAAAGAAGAGAAAAAAAAAACTGCAATAATTTAAGAACACCCAAAATAAAAATCTAACAAAAAATAGAATCACTTGAAAAAAATACACGCAAGAAAAGAAATGACGATAGCTAAATTAACAAAGTTTTAGCTCTTAAATGAAATAGAATGATTAACAATGGATCGTTAGCTCAAATATTTATTAGGCCTAATGTTCGTTTTCACCTAACTCTTATAATATCACTTGCAACTCTGTATCAGTTAATCAATGAGTTCGAACAACCTTAACAAAAAAAATCCTTTTTATTAAATATTTAGAATAAACATTATACTATTTAAAAAATATGCAGTAATAAATATATTTACACTTACCAAGTTTCTTGAAATGATAGCACGCGTTGTTGGTTGAATTCCAAAACACAACAAACACCAGTTGAATCATGGGAAATTCCTTAAATATATTCACTAAATGTCGTCTGGGAAAATCGCCGAATCCTGATATCGGCGCGAGTAGGGGGCGATTACATTGGAACGACCATTTTCACTAAGTCGGCGTACGAGCTCGCGCCAACGTAAATGCGAGGTTCGCAAAATATCTGGTCGGAATACGATATCGCACCAATGCAACGCCAACGTCGGCGAAATATTCGCGAGCTGTAGCCAATGGATGCGATCATTGGCCAATGTGTCGCCAACAATTGTTGCTGCCTGGGGGAGGACAGACGTAATTTAGAAAATTGCAGCCCGAGATCCAAGATTGGGAGTAGTCGTAAGATAACCGCATTACATGATGTGTTGCAGCGTTGCTGAACTCAGTGTAGCCAAGAAAGCCCAAACCCTTCTTATCCAGTTATGGACCCAGCCAAAATGATACTCCACAGCGTTTCCGGACCAACTCTTCGATTTCTCATCTATCTGTAATGAGAGTACAAGGGCTGTTTCTCCACCCAGACATGAATACAACGGGCTCAGAAGTCAAAAACATGGAAGTTAATGTACACACAAAAATAGAGCTGTCTACTCAGACGGATTTCAGCCTGTTTCACCAAGAAAGACGGCTAAACAGAAATCAGTAAAGAATATAGTTTTTCTGCCCTCCATCAAAATCAGCCCGAGGAAAAAACTGAAAATAGAATTATGCCCTCCATCAACTTAAAACTATCCAGCAAATATAATGTCATCCTTCGGCAAAATCATAATTAATTCCCTGGAACTATAAACAAGTTTATCAAAAATATGATCTCTATAACCCAAGGAACATAAATTCAGAGGGAAGAAATCTTTAAATTCCTAGACATTTAAGGAAAACTGTATATCCTATCTGAAAGTACAGAAAGCAGACCACTGAAAGTAATCTTAAAAGGTCTTCCAG
>JAOUZG010015749.1:54821-69193 GCA_026289955.1 Argiope argentata | reverse complement strand
ATATATATATATATATACGGAATGGAATTTAAACAAAATTCATGGAATTTAAAACAAACAGTGTCAAGAGAAATCAATCAGTCCTAATCTATGAATTTTAAAAGGATTAAAGTAATACAGCGTAATGAAATTTTATTTCTAAAAATAACCCAAATTTTAAAAAAATGTTTAGAAACTTATTAAAAAGAAGATTTATCTTACTTGAGGTATATAGTAATACAGTAATTCTTTACGTTGTATTTCATTCGTTATATTTCTTTATATGTGCTTAAGAAAAGCAAAATTAAAATCTTATGACAAAATATAATAATTTTACATCCATCGAAAAGAACCTACAGCCTTCAAATATTAATATAAATCATTTTCAAAAATAAATCATTTCCCAAATTTCACAAATGAGACAATGAAATTGAAATTAATAATATATCGAATTAATTTGATTTCACAAAATATCGTAGAATACAATGTAAATTTTAGTAAATCCCAATGTAATAAGCTCTGTTCTAAGTTGTTAGCATTCGTGTTTAAAGGTGTCCGTATTTTTTATACAGCAATAGAAATTAAAAAATTATAAATAAATATTTTATAATTATTATAATTATTTATAAGAAATTATAAATGAAGAGGATATTGTAAGGATCAAAATCTCGGAAAAATCTATACATAGTATAAAATGAAATCTCCTAAATGCGTCTGTATTTTAGTGACACGGAAGCTCGAGAAATAGTAAACGAATATTCGAAATAGTTATACCATTTTGCGCAGCATTTATTGGGGAAGGATTTAGAGCATAAAAATCCTATCAAAATAAAAAGAGGAATTTATAATGACGATTTTAACTTCTCTGCGCATGCGCGGAAACCTCAAACTGCGCGTGTGCAAATAGCAACAGTAGTAATATGCATATGCGATACATTTCTTTGTTTACGTCTGATTTTAAACAGAGATTCAAATATCTTTACTTCGAAAAGAAGGAAAATCCACCCTCGAAAGGTTCGAGGCTGTGTTTTGTCTCCGTACAAATCATTTTTACCTTTCTAACAGTCTGGATATTTCTGAATGTGCGCTATAAAAAAATGCGCACACACTATTTTTAATCATTTATAAATATATTTTTATGTTTGTTAACTGTTGCATAATAGGCGCCTGTCATATAGTGTGGAGGTTAGACTTATGTTTAAAGCTAATTTTTCTTCTTAGATGCTATGCCACGGGCAACGCCGTGCAGGCAGCTAATATTTAATAAAACAAAAATTTAATATTAATTTACTTACAAGAAATCTGAATAATAATAATAATAATAGCAGCTTTATTATTAGTAATACCTCGAATTCCGAAGGTAACAGTTACTTAGCTTAGCTTTTCAGCCCGCATGTCTTGGTGAAAGAAGGGACTTTATAATCCTTTGGACCCTCCTGGGAAATAAGCTTCTGATAATGGCGCATTTCTTCTGAGATGCCAGTACTGCTACTCCCCCTTTCCTTTACTTTGTTGACAGATTCTTTTGTGAAGAAAAGCCGACAAAGGAAAACGTTTAAATAGAAAACGTAGAAAGTCTCGTGCTCAAACTTAAGTTTGGCAGGAGATTGTTGAATAAATAGTCCATCATTTTCAACGAATTTGGACGGGCCCAGTGTTTTTTTTCTATTATTATTATTTTATACAACTTTTAAGTTTTTTGTTAAATCATGATAGCCTAATGTAAAATGACGTAAATAAAATGAGCAGTTAATATAAAATATAATTTAAGTAGATATTTGTTTAGTGAAATTTATGTCATACATTCAATGCAGAAAATATATATAACAAGAATTGGATAAACTTCAATGAAACTTGGAATTCAACCTCTATTCATGAAGCTTATACGAATGGCAGGTAAACAATAATCATAAAAGCGTTAAGTAAATGTAACAAAAGAATTGTTTATAATATTTGTTTATCAGAAAATCAATAGCATGCGTAATTAAAAAGAAAAATAATAATAATCCTTGAAAAAGTATCTAAAAACTAATAGTTCATTACCAAATTATATTTTATTTCCATCAGTAAAATAATATTTGCCTGAGAAGTTAATTTGTATGGCTTTCAATAACTCAATTAACTAAGTTTTTTTTTTTTTTCATTACAAAATCAAATATGTAGAGAGAAAAAAAAGAATTTTTCATCATGTTTTCACAAGTTGTTTTAATACTTTTACTTTTAAATGTACTTTTTGTAATTGTTTCTTCAAGGATAAAGTGAGAATTCTTGAAATATTCATTTAAAATATCTTTCTTTTACATAAATTGCTATTAAGCTTTTTGAATTAAGAGTATTATTTTTTTTTCTTTCAGTTTGAAACATTCATCGCCTTTTCTGTTTCTAAGGGAAATAAGTTTTAATACAGAACATTTCTGTTCACATGTTTTACTTCACTCTTCAAATTCATAAACCATTTTCCAATAAGAGAAAATAAAAGGTATAATTAAAAGGTTGCTAATTAAAACATATTATTATATGTTGCTAATTAAAGTTATTTTAACTTAAGTTGTTATTCGTTCGCTATTCCACATTATATATTATATATATAAACCGAAGACCCAATTTCACATAACTAGGACGAATGTCGAAACAATAATTATCCACTTTAAAAACCTTTAAGATTTTACATTCGAAAAACCTGAAACAATTTTGAAAGTTCTATAACCAATACAACCAAACAATCGTTTGGAAGGGCAACGGGAATGGACAAAAGTTGAGCTTCACAATGCGAGTTAATAGTATTAAATATAAAAAAAAGTTAAGTTATTTTTAGATCACATGCATATATAATTGCATTTTTAATTTTTCTGACTTCAAGGATAATGCTCTTAGAGTCCGCCAGTAGAACAGGTACTTCAAAATCAGTCCTAAGCAAGCATGAGGAATGTAAGATAGTAATTTACTTGTGTACCTTTAACAGAAAATTGTTATTCCTCAATTTAGCAATAAGAATAATTTTCCCGCTTAGTCATAAAAGAACAGTAGTAGAGAAAAGTGAAATATTTTATTTTGATCCATTCTTAAACTAAATTAAATTTCCTTGTAGCAGGTCTTCACTAAAATGCATTATTAAACTTATTTCGAAGTATTAAATGCTTTCACTTAAGACTAAAAAGAGCTTACTACTTAAAGACTAAATTCATCATCAAGCTGGATATAATCTTCTAAGAACCCTCAAGGATTGCAAATCTTTGTGGTCTCTTTCTTCTCTAAAATTTCAAATTCAAATGATTTTTTTATCGATTTTAATTTAATGTTTATTTCAGTTATTTTTAATAGAACGTATCGTCAAATTGAAGTAGCAAATTTCTGAATTGTAGACCACTTTTTAAAAATTTGTTTTTAATATTTCACATATAAAAAATGAATAAAATTAAAAGTAATTTTAAATAAAAGACACAAAAAAGTGACATATTTTCTTAATTCAATCTAAATAACATTTGATAATAGAATAGAATTTTTAAAAGTTATGAAGTGCTATATTTTTTAGAAATATTATATAATATATTGTTAATTTTACAATTAACTTGCATTGGTATTAGACTAACTTTCTAAAATTAACTTAAATGCTACTTCATTTTAATTTGAATAAATTCAGTAGTGTACCTTTTTAATTAAATGAAAAAATAAATTTAAATAATTTTAAAACTATTACAAGAAACAAAATTCGGGAGTTTAACGATCCTTTAAAGTTGGAGCTCTAAGGCAGTTAGTTACCTACTTTACCTATTTAATAACCCGGACTTGTTCATCATAGCAAGGACAATTTTTTAAAAAAAAACTTTTTTTTTTTTACTTCATAAGCTACATACCTATATTCAAAACAACTTTTCATGAAAATTAGTATGAACTTTACTGCTTACATTAATATGATAATGTAAGCAGTAAATGTAAGCAAAATCCTGTAAATTACAAGTTATTAAAGTCATTTAAAACTCTCGACAAAGCAAAGCAAACTGTAGGAGCAACGACTATCGAATTTTGCATGCCACTATTTCTTGAATTATAAGAGCGTTTAAAATTTTTTAATTCGTTCCTTAGTTCAAAAGTAATCGTAATATTAAAATTTTTTTTCACTATAATAACTTCCAAATAAATTCTACTTTCATTACCTTTAATAATCGCGCTATTATCACATTTCAATCTCTTAAAAATTTTCAAAAAAATACTTTTCTTCGTGAAGTTTGTTTTCTAATTTTTAAAAAAAAATCCTTACATTTAATTTTATTTTATTTCATAGCAATTTTTTTCATTGTTTCAGAAATTGCGTTTGTGCATATGTTTATCAGGACAAGACTAATGCATCTCTAATGTGCTCATATTATTTAATGTTTCTAATATGTTTAATATTAAATGCTCTACCTTTATTTCATAAAGAATACATTTCTTTAAAAAGAAGATATAAAGGCAGAAAACTCATATATATAATATTATAATTCCTCGATGTTTCTGAGCAAGTCAGCTTTCAGATTTTTTGAAAAACCTAAGACATGTCTTTCAGCAATTCATTGTAAAGATACTTTACTATGCGTTTATATTAATACAACATTATGTTAACAGATGCAGTGTTATTCACTAGATACTAAATAATAATAATAAAACAAAAACCTGTATTTATTTATGAAGTCTAAGTTTTTTTTCACCTTAAAAAAGGCCTCTTTAACAAATATTAGTAACTTAAGTTATTTGAACCTTACAAACTTAAGATTTTTAGAACTAGAAATAGTATACTTTTGACATATTTCCAAAAATAAAAAAGTTTAAATCTCTTTAGAACAGAAACTTTGTTTAAAATCACACAAAATCGGAAGGAAGGTGCGTATTATATAAGAATTACCTTCTATATGATTGGGGGGGGGGGGAATTCATAGCAAGAAAGTATTTGATCAAAGAAATAATCATTTTAAAGTATTTCAATATCGTTTGGTAATGATCAATTACCTGCTGAAATAATTTGGGAATATATTTCAGCTATATAATACGGAAAGAAAAAAAATTAGAAATAATATAATGGAGAATAAAAGAAATGTTAAACATATTGAAAAGTAGTTAATTAAATAAAAAAATGTTTAATTTGTTTTATTTTCAATTTTGATTATTTTCTCACGATTAGATTTAAAAAAATATTTTTAAAACCGATTTTTAATACAATTTAGAATGCTCAAATCCTATTGATTTAAATTTTGTAAACGTAGAAATAGATTTAGAATAGATTTTATTTAGGAGAATACAGCTTCAACGGAAAAGGGAGAAATTTATTTTGTTATATGAAACATTTAAAGTACACTTACGGCAGGAAAATCAGCTTATTTTAGAGACTCTAATGCAATTAAAGACCTCAATTGAAGGGATAATAATTTGGTGAATAACGGAGAAATTTTCAAGCATTTAAATTACTATTTTTTTTATCTCACAGTTTAGTCTGTTATAATTTCTCTTATCATTACATTATATTTGTATCTGATATAATAACTTTAGTATTATGGGATTTTTTAAAAAATTTCACATATAGACCACTTAAGTACAACATGAGTAATCGTAATTATTTTAGTGACATACAAAAGAATAAAGAAGGAGAAATAACATCAAATTATCTTAATAGAAATAAAAGCCCTTGTTACTAATATGTATGTCCTCACATCGCCAACTAAACGATTTCAACCCAAATCTTGAATTTATTCTTTAAGACAAGAGAAAGAATATCACCAGCTTTTCAACGTGCAAACATTCATTAAATAAATCAACTAATCGGGAATCAATTGAAATGTTGACATTTTTCTACAGATATTAATGGAGCAAGTTATCTTACGAGAGATATTTCAACACCATCTTAAAAATTTACCTTCTCAATGGTAAATAATTTTCTTATGCATTTTTTTTCCTTCTATTGTTAAAAATTCTTACAAAATTTAAAGCAAACGACTTAAATACATTAAAGAGATTTGCATTTACTCTACACTATTTTTTTTCTCCCATGCATTTTCAAATTTTTTTCCCTTGATTTAAAATAGTTAACAGTTTTTGAATTAACTAGCAAGAAATAGAGCAAATATATCTTTCATATACAAGCGGATCGCATGTTACTAAGGGTAATCAATCAAATATATGAAATCATTAATATCGACCCATAATGATAAGTATATTATCAATGTGTAATAATAGGGCAGTTTGTATTATACAATAATTTATACAAAGTTAATTTTTAAATTAACGAATTCATATGTGAAAGTACTTTAATTTTGAGCACGCCAAATATATATAATCAATAATATAATCGGGTTTATATAACCAATTTACGTATGGTAATATAAACCCGAAACAAATGCATTATGCTAAAGGAATTTTTGTGAAAGATAAAAATTTCATCGCACTTATGCTTTTAACTATGAATTACATTTAATGTAACTATTTAATATATTTTTACTTTGGGACATTTGCTAATATTTTTTTGAAAAGGATCGTAAATTAAAATATATAGACAATTATCCAGATGGTACCTTAATCATAAGCATTGTTTTATCAAACATGAAGGCCTCTAAACAGACAACTTGTGTTGCAATAATATAAATGCAGTTAAAAGATATTTTAACAAAAAAACAATACCTAATTTTTGCTATTCTTATTTTATCGTTGGCGAGTAAACAGTTTTATTTATCTTTTATTAAAACTGTTTTAATTATCAGACGGGTTGTTGTCTGAAAGTTGCTTAGTTTGAACTACAAAATGATGCCAAAAACTAGATTTTTAAAATCCAGGAGATTATCATTTAGAGCAAGAAAAAGTTCGAAGAAAGCAATTATAATCAATAATATTCCTTTGTAAATACAAAGTGATAAAAGTTGAAACAAAACTAAACATCAAATCTTGTTCCAAATTTAATAAAAATGATGATTACATGGTTTTCAATCATATGTGAAGATGCAAAGAAAAGGATTTGGTTTATTTTTGAGGTTCAAAAACTCATTTCATCAAGCTGCGCCAAGGAAGAAGCACTAATGTGGAATAATATAAAATACAAAACAGTTTTTTCTACATAATAAACTAATTTGAATTCAAGAATTTTTTTAAAAAAAACTATTTTTTGAATTGATTTTTACCTAAAAGACCTGGAGAGCAATGTCAGAAACTGGTTCGTTTAAATAGACCAAAGAAAAATTTTAATAAGCTTTTTTTTTCTTATAAAAAACCATTTCTTGAAAAAATAATAGCCTATACATTTGAAGAGACTGCAAAAAATTTCAATTATTTTATCAAAATTTCATCACAATCCCTGTTCATAGAAAAAATATGTTTGGGGGGTTCAAATAATACATCTTCCCTTTAAACGCATGTACAATGCATCTAGCCTTGCTGACTTATACTTCTTCACTTCATACAGTTTTCGATTTCTCGAATCCAACTCGCAGAGTACCTCCCCTTTTACAACCACTATTTTTTTGCAACCCGGATTTTCTAACTTCTGCCGTAAAGTTCCAACTTTTCCCCGCTTGTACATTTCTTTTAAAATATAAATCCTACATACATTACCTAAAAGTTTTTAATACGAGGATCTTCATACTCTGATATTTGAGTTTAGAGACTAATTTTGTATTATCACGATAAAAACAATAAATGGGAAAGAAAAATTACTTCTGCATTACTACATACTTCATTCCAAAAAAGTAAGTAGTTCCTTTTATATGTTTACGATCAATTAAGTATCTACCAATATTCTATCAAATCGCGACCTAAAATATTAACTTAAATATTCCGAAATGAAACACTATAAAGTCTATATAATTGCATTTGTGAAAATTATTGCCTTTTATATAAGCTTTTTAAAAGATCATTCATTAATATTTAAGTTCAGCTTCTTAATCGTTGTGTCCATTCGTCAAACGTGCATCGCGTTAGTGCATATTAACTTAAATTTATAATCTTTGGTAGCTGTTTCATTTCAATTTAGGAAATTAAATATTATTGAAAAATGTTTCATGGTCTCTTATTACTTATATTACAAGATTCATTAAAGGATACCATAAAATTTGATAAAGAAAGCAAAACCGCAAAAAGGTTGAAATATCTCTTGTAGATTTATACTTCAGATTAGCTGCATTTTTAAAGTAAATTTGAAAACTTATGGCAAATTACATAAACTGCAGATAGATATGTATTTTGGAATTTAAAATTATTTAGCAGTTTGATGTATATTTGCTGATCACATTTCAAGTAAAATAATAATCATTTCCCAAAGTCAACATTTATTTGAAAAATCAAATGCATAATTGAAACATAAATAAATGAATGATAAACCGTCAATAGTTCATTTAATTGAATTGATAAAGAATTACTGATCAAATATTTTAATAAAACTTTTCTTTCATATAATTTCGATAAATAACATTAATAAATCAGTCGGGTATTTTTATATTTTTTAAGATCTAAAAATTACATTCCTGACTTAGTTTTAGATTCGGGTTCTAATTTAAGAACCATATCTAAAGCTATTTAAAGAATTTAATTAAAACGAGGATGTAGAAATAATCAAAACAATCCGCGATTTTCAAATTATAGCTAACAAGATAATTATCTTTCTTAATTAACGAATCTTATTAGCAATCTATCATCATTATCAAATAGGTTTTGTTTAATTAAGATTACTATAAATCACTGCTAATTCTTGAAATTCAGCCATTCTGCCTTAAAATGAACATAGCCGTTAGTAATTGGATGAGATTACTTCCAATTACTAACGGTTCGATTACTTCCTTCTTGAACGATCCTTATTAGTAATCTATCATCATTATCATATATATGTTTCTATTTAATTAAGAATCAACCGATAGTAATTGGGTGAAATATTCGTCTTTTCACTAAACATCTGGAAAGATGCAGCAAAGGCTCTAATCAATCTTCATTGACAAGTGGCAGGGGTTATTTTAAATTCTCCTTATCGTAAACTCGAAACTCAATAGCTTTATTTGTTATCTGTTTTTATAAGGGGTTAAGTTACGACTCACAGATCCCCTTATATATCAACAAACCATTTCAACGATAATTTCTCTGCACTTAATTTTTTTATTTGAAGCCAGTTTGGTTCTTAACCGCATATATTAAAATTCATTTTTTTTTCTTGCGCTGTAACCAACTCATTTTTAATAACAAATAGTTTTCGCTGAAATGTTTTTTAATTGGATAATAATTGGGAAATAATTAAGGAAACAACGGTTATGTTCTAAAACATTTAATATCAAAGAATAGTCTTTAAATTCATACCAAATGTCGCAATAAATTATGTATAGCAAAATATTATACGCGCTATTTAAATGTTATATTAGCATGTTTTGTTAAAAATAAACTTTTTCGGTAAAGTTAATTTTTTTTTCACGGTCAATTTAATAAATGTCAAATGCAATTCTAAACAACATCAATTCCATTATTTTGAAGGAAAAAAAACAATCGTGATCGGTGGGATTTAAAAAAAAAATTCAAAATGAATCGCTTATATGCGAATAATTTATTTCAATTTCTTAATCAGTATGCCAACGCCAGGATTTGAATTATTTATTTTTGACTTACGGTGGATTCAATAACATTTTGATTGTAGGTAAGAATTTTATAAACATTTTGTCTAATAAAAGGAGCTTTACATACATGTAATTTATTAGTTAAATTTTCTAAATAATCATTCCAGATAAAATCATTCGTATTAAGAAAATATTCTGAGACTGAAATTGATAAATTCTGATATGTAACTAAATTTATATTGTTCTGATTCAAGTGCGATAATTATAAGCGTAAATATAAGACTGACTCTAAAAAATTATTATTAAAAAAATTGTTTTACAAAATTTAATGCTTGTTGCAATGTTGTTGTTTTTTAATTTAATAAATATACAAATGGAATCACAGATATCATGTTTAAAGAGTTCATCAATAATAACAAGAAACATTAATGGAAAAATAAATATACAAATGGGAAAATAAATACTTCATAATGATAATTATTTTGATCACTTTTGAGAATAAAAACTGCAACCCAATAAAAATGCTTCAAATTATTAGATATGATAACAGCATTTTCTTTATAAGCAGAAAAACGTCCAAGAGCATTAACAATAGAATTGAACATTATTTTTAATACTTTTATAGGCAGTTATAGGGAGAAAGGATTGATGAACATATTGCTAATTTAATTTACAAACAGCTCGATTAGGCAAGTGTTTAAAATTATTAACAGATTATTATATAAATATATATTAAAATAATTTTCTTCCAAAAATTGTTTACTAACCTACTCATAATGAGGTAATCAATTATGTAAAGAGATCATAACTAAGTACGAGAAATTATCATAAAATACAATTTATTTACGATCATAACACTATTTTCAAATCCAGATCTTTAAACTGTTCAAAATAAATTTTTATTCATTCCACTAAATAGAGAATCGTACAGCTGCAGTGGACATGGAGGGGGGGGGGACCATACGGTCAACTCATCTCCCCATGTTATCTCTTGAATCCCTGGAGGGGTTTTACACGCTGATCTGATCTGATATTTGACGCTGCATAGAAAAGGTGGATGAAATGACCCCCCAAATTCGATTTGTAGAGCAGAGATAATTTTACAAGCATTAATAAGCTGTCTGTTTAGGAGTAGATCTATCATGCGTCAGAAAACAAAATGCTACAAAAATAGTTATTTATAGAATAATTCAATCCTTAAAAAAAAAAATCTTTTCTATAGAATATTTTTTAAAGCAAACAGTACTGATCATATATGTTCTAGAGCAAATATCAGTTGGGTAATTCAGAAAATATACGAGATTTACTGAATAAAATATTCGAAGATATATTGCACATATAAAATCAAATTCAGGGGTTAGAATATAGATTTCATTTCTTCTAATTTGATTATTTTGGCATTGTTTACAAAGTTTGCAAATCAGGTGATCATGGTATGAAGAACCATAAAAACTTACCCGTGTGTGTTCTTTTGTGGATCTTGAGGTTTTCACTCCTAGCGAACACTTTTCCACAACCGGGAAAGGGACAGGGGAACGGTTTTTCGCCGGTGTGCACGCGAATGTGGTTGACGAGTTTGTATTTGGCTTTGAAAGGTCGTCCGTTCCTCGGACAGTCCTGCCAGCTGCAAGTGTGATTCGTGCATTCCGGCCCTCCTACGTGTTCCACCGCTATGTGGGATACGATTTCGTGCATGGAAGTGAACACTTTGTTGCATGGCTTCTTGGGGATCCCCTGGTCGGGGTCGATCCACAGGCATGTCATCTCATGTTTAATGGGATTTCTCATGTACCTGAAGAAAGCCCCCGCCGGAGGGGCGATGTGGTGTGGGTGGTGGTGGTGGTAAGAGGTCGAGAAGGGGTCAGATCTGGCCATCTGATGATGGTGATGATGCGTGTGATTAAAGCCGTCCGTCCTACCGTACATGTCCGTACCCGGAAGCTGTAGCCGCATCTGGGCATGGTGGTGATGGGGGTCTGGCACCATGCCCGTGAACAGCATATGGGAAGTGTCCGGGTGCAGAGGTCCGGTGGTCGTCCCGAATGTATCCGTGAAAGTCTGCATGTGATCGCGTCGGATGAGATAGTCCCTGGGGTAGCTGGGGGCCGGCACGTGTCCGTATCCATTCTGCTGGTGTGTGAACTGTTGGTGGTGCAGAGGATTCGTCTGATGACCAGGACTCAGCTTGATATGACCCATGTGGCCTCCACCCTCCAGGCCGAAAGGGTTCAACATATCCGTCTGGGGATCGGAGTTGCCTGCTGCTCGCTGGTGGAACGGGAAGCCCGTCATAGTACTGTCGCACGACTGTGTCTCTGCCCAACTGCGTAGCACCGCTGGGCTCCGTTTGAAGCCGTCTTCCATAATGACGAGACTGCACTTCAAAAGGCCCCCAGCTTGTTTTCTTTCGCCCAGCCCAGATCACCTCCCGCAGCCCTTATTGGAAGCCCGGAGTTCGGCGTAAGAGGTCTGTGTACATCTCCACCAATGCGGAAAGCGCCGCTGACTGTGACGCCCCAGGAGGCGGAGCCCACCTGCCAATCACGCCCCATAGGTAGGACCCTTTGTTCATCATTGTTTTCTCTTTTTTCTCCCCCCTCTCTCAAGATGGCATTCTCTGCTTTTCATAGAAATGAATACTGTTTGATAGGAAAAAAATGTTTTAAGGGAACATTATAGTTTTGAAAAGCAAAGGAAAGGAATTGTATTAATTTGTGATTTTTAGTGCGATTTCTTTAGATTTGTGATTCGCTTCGATTTGATTCTCGTATTTTACTTAACATTGATCTTATTGTATTTGAACTCTTTAAAAACAATTAATTTAAAAAGAAAGGCATATCGTGTATTGATTTTTCAACGTTATAAAGAAGTATGCATATCTTTAAATAAAGCATACCACATAAGAACTGCATTTTTATTTAAAGAATCATTAAATAAGGAATTTCAATTTTGTGTTGTTAGTATGATAATGAAATTGACATATGAAAATCTGTGTAATTTTTTTTCTTTCAAAATAATTATTCAATAAGGAATTTAATTTTTATTGTAATGTCAAATTTTGTGGCCAAAATAATAGGGATATTCTTGAAGTTTAGTAGAGAAAAAAATATTTCAGAGTAATACTTTTTTTTAATTGCTTAGATTTATTTTATAATATAAGAACGACTTTCGATAATTATTTCAATTGAATATAGAATATTGAACTTTCTGGTATGTTTCCAAGAGTGGTTGAGAACGCAATCATTTTAATATTTAGATATAAAAAAACATATGTTGGAGGCCATAAAGCTATTTTAGACTCTAGTAACATTAACATCTTATCAGCAGCGGGCATAAAATTTGTATAAATACAATTACAAATTTCTCCGGAGAAATGACGGGAATCATATCTTGCACTGCAATTCAATAAAATAATATTAGTAATACATTTTATGATGCAAATATCAACATAAAACTTGTTATCAATGGAGTGGTTTTGCAGAAAATAAGTCATAGTTCAGTTAAGAAATTTATGATCGATGAAAATTCAACTTGACAGCGCGTATGAAAATTATGCGAAGTGTTAGTAAATTTAGTTAAATAATCCTTAGTGCTGTTCAATTATCTTTAAAATTATGATTGAAATGTTTGAACAAAATTTTGTTCTGGGCACTAATAACCGATATTTTGTATCATTTGTAGAGATATTTGTCTGAATTTCTTAATTTTGTTCTATGGCCCTAAGACGAGTAGGAAAAACATGTTGTCATACACCAATTAATCCGTTCGATGTACACTCGACTTAAATTGTTACTTTAAACTTTCTTAATGCAAAATCATTTAATGTTTTATATACAATGTTTGATTTTTATTTATTATTGTATAGATTCTTCCCTAACATATAAATGTTCACAAATGAAGTAAAAGCTTTCGAATTGCGTTCGTATTCAAATATGTTTGAATTTATTTTGTGCTCTTTTTTAGCATAAATGAACAAGGTATAAAGCAGTTCAAAAAATAAATATGCGGAATGCCTTTTATTAATTTTATAAACTCCTAAAGCAAATAGAAGTCTCAGTCATAAATCATTTTTAAAAATCCTGAGTCATCATATTCAAAGCCTACATTTGATATTTAGTTACTATAAACCGATCCAAGTTTAAGATGTAATGATGATAAGTACAATCAAATCATGACAAAAATTAAATTACAAAATTCTTCCCCCCTTTTTTCAATAAATATTATTTATATAAAGTTGCTTATTATTCAAAATTCTGTAAATTTCGAATGCAGTTGGTGTGTTGTTCAGTGTAAGAGTTCCAAAAGCCAAAAGTCCATGTTGACTATAAGTTGTTCACATATTATTAGTATCGATTAAATTGTCTGTATTCGAAGACTTATTTTAAATGACATTGAAAGACGTATTTAGATACAATTTGGAGCCAGAAAAAAAGTTGGTTTCATAAAAGTTGGCATTTCCCCAACCCAGCCTCCGCGTTAATATTGCGAGCATTCGAAAAAAAGTTGAAACACTAATGTCGGCAATCCTTCACAGTTAAGAATTTTCGAATACAAAGCTTTTTTTTTATATAAGTGCAATATTTTAATATAAAATCGAACAAGGTATCTAAAAACTTGAAACGAGCAATTCTTGTTTATATATAAATTTGTTTCGTGTGTTTCGGAAACGGTTGTAACAATTTGTATCAAATTTAATATGTATATAAAATTTTACATTTCAAGTTTATCTATAAAGTGTCTTATCAGGAAAAACGTGATTTTGCGCACATAATTTTTATGTAACTAAATATAGGCATTTTCTGTACATGACTCGCTTAAGCCTATCAGCGATGGAGTAATGGTTAG
>JAOUZG010015749.1:901-18968 GCA_026289955.1 Argiope argentata | reverse complement strand
TGTGTGTGTGTGTGTGTGTGTGTGTGTGTGTGTGTGTGTGTGTGTGTTAGTACATATAACTCTGAAAGATATATCTATTAGAGCCCGAAGTTAATCAGAAATTAGGAAATTATTAATAGTCTGAGTCTTTAAAAAAAGATTTTTTTTTTTTTTTTTAATTTTTGAAGTTGGAATGACAGGAATATTTTATTGAATATGTTTCCTTAGGATAAAAAGGTTATATAAAATTTAGATTTCATAATTTCAAAAGTACTAAAAAGTAAGTAAAGTGTTAAATCAACCACCACCAGGCCACAGTGGCCAAAAATGATGAACAAAATAATTCTGATTGGATATGAATTTGTGATGAACATGCTGAAAGAAAATGGCTGATGTTTTTAGAAGGGCCAATTCAAAATACTACGAAATAATGTGTGTGAAAAGGCCGACTCAAAATTTTCATTTCTTCATACTGTCTCCTATTAAAAATAATACAAATTATCCCATTTAAAAGAATTACCGCTACATCATTTCAAACAACTTTGTACTAAAAATGATTATATTCTGTGTTAATAATACTATTGATAGACATTATCCCTTTGAAGTTTGGAATTGAAAAGCGGTTTTCAAGTTCAAACTTCGTCTGATTTAACTAAATATGTGGCACTCATTTAGGATAATTATCATTAATTTCTTCGCTTTAATTGTGTTTTATTTCAACTTCTTTTATTTTCATAGTTTAAATATTATAAAAAGTTGAAAACGTTTAAAAATTGAATGAAATCAATCTGGAAAGAAATTTTCTTTTCCTAATATTCCACTACAACTGTATCTATTTCCATATTATCTGTAATTATGTCAAAATATCTACTTTCGCGTTGCTAACAGGAACTTTATTTAATAATGATTTTGAAAATAATTTTAATAACTCGGCTAAAATAAGAGCCTTGAACTCTAATCAACAAAAGAGATTAAAAAGATTCTTGTTCGAAATGGAATTTTATTGTGACCAAGAAAGCTTTATAGGACTAACTAAAGTAAATTTGTAGTAATATTGAGATATCTCTGTATATTTACGAATATATATAAATAGCTATAAATCCTAATGGATTGACTACACAACACATAATACCCGAAACTGTCTAGAACCAGATCCAGTAATTTCATCCGTAAGGACCATGGTTTTAATTTAAACAATACAGACAGAATCCCTATCAGAACCTCCAAATATTTTTTAAGCGTCCAACATAAGCTCTGTTGATTTAGCAAATTAGCTCTTAGCAGCAACTGGTTTACTGTCGCACGTCTAAGCCAAATACAAAATCTGAAGTTTTTTCATTCAGATTGTTCAGTCTATTTAATCAAATAACAAAGTATCAATGTTACAAGTCTTCTTTATAAGAAAATATGAAATGGACTAACCTATCACCGGGTTTATAATCAACCACAGGTTACTTCAATGCCACATGTTATAGAATCGTGAATGAAAAAGGTCGTTTTATACGATATCACTCACTGGTTTATGCTTTTATACCCTACATATTCGAATAAGAGGCCCAGAAGGAGCTCTTGAAATCGATCACGTATTGCTATTACACACCAAAAGATTTTATATATAGTGTGTCATGGATATCAATCCATTTCCTATTATTATGAAAGTCAGAAACTGTCTCAAACCGTTACGACCCTTATATTTTCTAACTTTTTTTGTAGCAGAGATTTTCCCCTTTTTCGTATAAGTAGCATGGAAAAAATAATGTAATTGTCAAAAAAATCAGAATAATCGAGATTTTGATTAATCTCCAAGTTTTAAACCTCCCTAATTGTGTACAGGAGTTGTCCTCGTCACGGTTCAAAATTACGTGGTCCACCCCAAAAGAGCACAAGTGTTGCTTTACAACGGGACGATAATGTAAGTAAACCAAACTAAACCGTAAATATGTTTTTAAAAAACACTTTTGCAAAATGTCTATTTGTGGCAAACATTTCAAACTAAAGGGATGAAATCTGGTATACGACCTTACACCAAATATGTCGATATCTGTCAGATTTTGAATAAAATCCATTCAAGAGAAGTCTTTCTGTCCGGCTGTTTGAATTTAAGTTGATACACTAAATATAAAATGTAGGGAGCGAGATAGATAAAATTCGGTACTCATTTTTAACATCTATAGGGCAGACGCCTATCAAATTTTGAGCCAAATCCAACAATCCATTAACCGTCTGTCAATCAGTACTTTCAGAAACATGTAGACATGATAACTCAGAAAAACAATGACTTAAATATACCAAATTTGATACATAATTTTGAGTCAAATATCTTTTAATCGAATGGAAAAACTCATATATATATATATATATATATATATATATATATATATATATATATAATATAAAATTAACTGTAAAGTATTTTTAAAAATCAAATTGTGACAAACTAAAGCAGTATGAGTTAAATAAATGAATACCGCTTTAGTTCATTGTGTATATAAAACATCCCAAGTATCATATTTCAAGTACAATTTATATCACCTCAAAAACATAGTTGTTTAGTATGAATCTATTTTCTTTCGCTGTTTTGTAATATTTTCTGTAATTATCATGAAAAGGCGCCAAAATTTGGCTTGAATTTCAACTAATTATATATCCGAAAAATTCGATTCGAGGTGCTCGTTAACATTTTTTAAAGTGTATATATTGTTACATTTTTAGCTTAGCGGGTTCGGATTGAATGGAATTTACTTGAGGACAGCACAAGCAAATTTATTCATAGCTATTTACAGGATGACGTGATAAAGGAAAACTTTAGATAAAATCCATCCAGCTGTCAACAATCACTAGCAGCGTAAAAACATACGTGTTGTAAACACAGATTGTAAAACAGATATCGTATAGCACATCAAACAGTAAATCACAGCGAGCTCAATAATGCAAGTTAACAGCAAACGTAAACACAGTTCCATAATAAAAAGCGAGAAAAGTAATCAGATCGTACAACGAGTCGCTACTCTTTCGAGAGGAACTTCCAAATTGCGGCAACCCAATAGCCGAGAGAGTAAACGCCCAGGAGCTCGCAAAACTTCGGAAAACACCGTGTACGATCCAGCGGTCACCAGAATATTCCCCTCGCCAAATCAACTCGACTGGCGCGAAGCTCCTCGCCAACAGTCGTGAAGTGCTTTCTCCTCCGGCGAGCTTTCGCGGTGCTCGCCCGCTTGTAACAATATGTCAAATTTGGCAGCTCTAAATCTAATAATCTGTCATGCAAAATGCCAACATACAAATATATTCTCCTTTTTTATTAGCAGAGATACTTATTTTATATCAAATATTTTATATTGTGACAATAAATATATACAATTTTAGACATCCGTTTTTAATGATGAAATAAAAATTAAGGATAGTTTTCAAAAATAATATACGTGAGAACTCTTTGAAAATTACTGAATTTCATTAAAAAAATTATCATACACCCACATTACAATGTAACTATATTGTATATTAAAATGACTCCTAAATTACATACTTTTAAAATTAAAAATTTAATTAAAATATTTAGAATATTCTAAGCGTTTCAAATATTTAATTTTTATCTTCTCGTACAGGAAAGTTATAAAAAGAAAGTATCGCAATTGCCAAGAAATTCACGATTTTAACAAATTTTTCCCGTTTTAGACTTCCTTATGTCCGAAAAATAATTTTTGGAATTATGTTAGTCCGTCTGTGTATCTGCGCATACGAAAACTCAAAAACGCTATGAGCTAAAAAGATGAAATATTGTACAGGTAATTCCAAATTTGTAGATTTCTATAAAATTTTGAATGAAATTCATCTAGAAGAATGTTTTTTCAGCTGTTCGAGTATAAGTTAACAAAATAACTGCAAACCGAAAAAAGCTATACGGATGAAATTTGTACCTAGATTACGCATTTTAAATTGCAGATTCCTTATTAAATTTGGAAGTAGTGCTGTTTTGGTATTGACTATTTGTTTTTTTTTTTCACAAGAATGAAAAATTGATGATTTAAAAAAGAAAAGATTAAATGTGATAAGTTTAGTTTCTGATTCTATTACTATAATTTAGTTTCGTGTCCAGTTATGGTTTCAATCGGTTGAGAGAAAGGCACTTAAAATACGCATTTGATTTTCCGATACTTTGGTATCAACCGCACCCAAAGAAGGCAAACTATAGGTTTTTTTCATAACTATTGATAGCAAATGGCAAGATTAATAAAACAAACGTAACTTTATTAAACACTGTGTGAGGAAGCTTCTACTAGACCACTTACACTGGTTTTATCTAAGAATACATTTTTTAAACAAATATGACAATTATTTATTTATCTAATTTAAAATTTTAATTTCAACAAAACATTTTTATGCTTGCATTTGGGATCATTTATAATTTTGGGTGGATGCGGGATTTTTATCCACTTACGAATCTAAATATAAGATACGTTTACAGATTTAGAACAGCATAAAATCGAAATTCTTATAATAAATCTTACATTGTATCATCGAAAATTTAAACGCATGAAGCAGATGCTTAATAGCAATGCACATTTATGGGGGTTATTATCGACACATTTTCCTTAGCCTACAGAAGAGTATAAGTATATTTCAAAGCAATCATAATTTAATAAGTTATTTCATTTGTATATTGCTCGTTTTAGGCAATTAGCTGGTTCAATGAGAAAATTGAATGAGTTTCATTTTATTATATCCCTAATGTAAAATTCGGTATCCATAGTCCCCCAACGGTTAGTAAGAATCAAAATGTAAAAAATGTTAAAATCCTATTTTCATACTTACAAACAGTTTATAAACATCGTATGTCTTATTTCAATAACCTTACACTTGTTCTGCTTATTGGGTACCTCAACATTCGACAGAATCACATTACATCCAAGTGTAAATAATAATTAAATGCTTAAGTAATCTTTTTCGAACTGCACATTGTACTTTTCGCTAGTATAATTAATTCCATTCTTATAATTCCATTCTTATTATTAAATTGGAATTAATTCGCTAGTATAATTAATTCCAATTTTTTAATGCAAGATATTATGTGAAAAGAATTATTTGCAAAATCTTACTCCCTTTGCTTTGAACAAAAGAAGAAAATAATGGAAATAAATATTTGATGAAACAATGAAAACATTGCCTTCATTTTTCTAAAATCATTTAGGCAATAAAATCTATATTCGAAGCTTATACAAAAAATATTTTTAAAAAAATCTTTCGAAATTTAGCAAAATGTGATAGACAATTAGTTTGATGTCAATAAAAAGTTAATTCTTTTCTGTCATTAACTGCCATTAAAATCAATTTTATGCAACATTTTCTTTAGCTGCAAACGAAAAACATCACAATCTCACTTAACTTTTTAAAATGACTCTAAGGTATATAGTCTCATTTTAAAATATATAGGAAAGTTTCATTTTTGAAACAGTCGGGATTCTATGTTGGAATCTGATTCTTCTAAAGAATAGCCGTATATAAGTTCGAAAGAATATTTTAAAGCTAATAAAATTATTTGACCAATAGTGTTTTCGGAGTTTCATTTTTTCAGTAATATTTATCATAAGACGTCAAAATTTGTATGAATAAAATTTTTACATGTAACTTAATGTTAATTGAAATTTCAAATAAATTACTTCAAGACTCTCATACTTTAAAGTATATTTGCGGCAAATTAGTTAATTTGATCAAACGGTGAGTCCTAGCGAGACATACTAACACGTATTTTCCTTTATTAATAATAATAGATGTGAGCGTATATTTTAAAGTCACAGTACATGCAAATAAAAAAATTTTTGCTTGATTCAAATATTATCACTCCTTAAAAATTGAAATAATAAACAACGACATCCTTTTTTAAAAAAACCCTTGAAAACACAATTTAGAACACTTGAGATCTCTATCTTCCATCTGATGCTCGCATCCCATATGGAGACGGTGTCTGAGTGATGGCACACCACATCATTTTTTTCTCTCCAGACAGCAAATATATTAAAAGCAATATTCACGTTCCACACTTTTTTGTAAGCGAAAGAATTCCTGTGTAGCCACAACAAAACATGAATTCATATTTCCTCCACCAAATTTGCCAGCTGTCACAAAGGGAACACTCGGCGGTGTAGTCTCGTCTCTCTATTTTTTTGTACTTTTACGCGCGGTAACGCAGGCAGGAGACTCACATCTACATTATTTCCGTCACAAAACGACTTTTTGGTCGTATTCTGGGCGCCCTGTGGAGCCCTGCCATCTCCATAACCGATCTTTGTCCACCCCCTTGGCGAGAGGGGGTAAGCCTCCCTCCCTCATAGAGGTTCGACTTCATTCCCATAACAATAACACCCCATGGAACAATACTTGCCTCCAGACATGATATAACTGTTCCAATGTCACGCTGAGAATTTTCTTTTCGATTCATGCCTTGAAATTCACAAGGCCTACTGGAAATTCTTCCAATCTCCATGTTCTGGAAGATACGATATCAATTTCGAAGGAATTCAAATGGAGTCATCTTAAATATTGTATATTTCGTTTGGATTGAAGCCAACCTTGGAATTTTTAGGTTATGGTTTCGTGATAAGATCATTCGATTTCGATTGGTTTAGTTAGATTAGTGATATATTTTGAAATTACACGAGTCGATTTTAAAACTGGTCTATCATTTTTTCAGCCAAAATCTAATAATCCATCCCATAAAGAAGAGAGTTTGCCAAGTTTAGCGCATTTGTTTTAGAGATTCAGTGACGGCTCATTGATTTTTGAAATTGAAAAGCAACTTATTTATGTTTTGTAATATATTTTTAGGACATCTCTATAACTTATATACGTTTATATATTGTCATAAGTCAGTAATTCCAATTTCTTTCCGATGTAATTTATGTAAAAATTTAAATTATAGAGCTCATTTAATCATGTTAATTTTTACATTTAATCATTTTAATTCACAATTTTTTATTTATACCATTAGGCAATTACAAACAAAGGCACACCACTGCAAAGTTAGCAATGCTGATTAAAATTCTGACCAATTGAGTTTATTTTAACAATAAAATTGTTGTGAAATTACAATTTTTCTCGTATTTTTTATCATGTGAGAACATGTTGTTTGGGTTAGAAGGGTTTGATGTATCCGATAACTGCAGGCAAAAAATATTCGTCTTTTCATTGGTAGATAGCGAGTCACCTGACCCATGACATTTGAGGTTTGTTTTGCCAGTATTGTTTGAAATATTTAATTAAAGTTGCTATCAATTGCTTTTTGTTTGTCGTTTCTATGCAATGACGTCATCTTCCAGTTTGTTTACGATTTCTTCCTTTTAAATATAATCTCGATCTAAGAAGTGCATCATTTAAAAAAAAATATTTTCATTTTTATCTAACGTACTTTAGTAAAACGCAACTTATATTTATTCTTTAATGATTTTATAAGCGCATCCTTACTAATTGTATTTCTCAAAATACTGTAAATATTAGAATATAATTTTAATATCTATCGGCATTGCGTTCATTGGATTTTACCACATACACAATAGCTACCAGTGATAGTAAACTTTTCGTCAAGGTGTTTTTTTTTATTTCAAAATTGGTCGATCTCCAAAACTTTGTTTGCCATCTAAAAAAAATCGCAAATTTAAGTTTAAAAAATATATTATTAGAGAGGAGAAATATCGTAACTTTTTCAAACTGGTTTATATTGATCAATGACAAATTAATTAAGATAAATTATAACATAAAAATAATAATATTCTCACTTGATAACTTGAAATTTGTGACCCTAGATTTCATTTTTTAAATAAATAATATGGAATTTTAGAACTCATTTTCTTCCTTAGTGTTTTATTTATTTATTTAATTTTATTTTTAAGTAATACCAAGCAAAAATAATATGCCTAATACAAGGTTATTGATGTCAATAAAAAATATCAATACTATACAGTGAAATTATGATCACCAAGAACGGAAATGATAAATTCTCGTTGTAGATATTTTGAGTAATTCTCCTTAGCCTGTTGTTTCTGAAGGTGCTTAAAAGCTTTTATTATTTTATCACATTTTATTAAATTTATAACAAAATTTTCTTTAATAAATCCAGTGAACCACAAAAATTATCCTCCTTTTAAAAACTATTTCTAAAGCATCAGCTTGGATGTCGTCCTTGTCATCCAGTCACGACTTAAAATTACGATTCCTCTCAAAATTACTCGTTAACTAAACATAAAAAAATAGATATAAGAAATCGGACACGTCAATTTGATATAAAATTTGCTAAAAGATCTGCTTTTTGTGACTAATCTATCAAAGGGAAAAAATTCAAAATACATTGACTTTTATCACTATAACGCAAAATATTTTATTGCTAAACGCAAAACATTGTATTGCATAAATATTAAAAAGATTCTAGAAAATTTTTTCATGATGTCTAGAAATAATCTGTTTTATCACAATGCATATGTATTTTAATTTCACTTAATATTTAACATATCTACAAAAGTAATGGTGTATAAAGAAAAGGAAATATAAATTCTTATGTTCCTGTATTTTAAAATGCTATTAATGTCCTAAGCAAAATTCGAACTGCAAAACATAGTCAATATACAATACATGTTGCGCATTTGATTTTTTAATTTGATTTTTCCAATTATAGAGTTAAGTTTAAAAACATCAAATATTTTTTCCTTTTCTTTTAACTTGCTCTCTTTCGACTATATTATTTTGATATCCTTGCGCACATTCTTGGCTAAGAAGGGTGGAAAATACATATATAAAAAAATCCTGTCTCGTATTTACATCTTTTATTTTTTCTCTAGAATAATACAAATATAAATATTTTTCAAACAAATGTATAAAAACGGTTCATAATTATATAAAAAAAATTGAAAAATTTTCGTTCTATTTTTAAATTTTGACTTTTCTATAGCTTTTAAGGGATCACAAATCGAATAAAGGGTCAACAGAACTAGAATATATTTAAAAATATTTTTCTATTCATAAACTTTTCAACCACCACGCAACATCTGCAGAAAGCTTTTAAATATATGCTTGTGCTAAAGAATGAATGCTTTTCACCCCATTTTCGAGTGCCAGGTTGGGAGATAGGAGGAGGGGTTTCACATTCAGAGCAACTAGAGCGAAAGAGCATGCCCAATAGAGAATGACTTTTACCCACGTAGAAAGATAAATTTGTATAAAATGATTGAATGAAGTCATTGAACGTGGATGAGCACCTCTTGTGTAAAAGGTTTCTGAAGTGGATCTTTATTTCTTTCGTGTATATTCAAAACTTTCGGAACTTTTTTCGGTCTTTGAAAATTCAAATACGGGAATTCTAGTGTTAGTATTTCTTTGAGAAAAAATATCGCTTTAATATTCTCCTCCCTTTCTAAACGATGAAAGTTCATGAAGGGAAAATGTTTAGAATCTGGAAACGTTTAGAATCTAAGCACTAACGGTCTTAATATAATCTAGAATTATATTCAAAATAAATATTATAAATACAAACGTCTTTGAAAAAAATAACATATAAGAGTGCACTCTTTTTCAAAATATTTATTGTCGTACAAGAGTAATACACTAACAATTAATCCAGAAAACCAGCTAAAGTGACACCCCGAAATCTTCCCTAATTTAAGTATTTGAATGTTGGTCAAAATTTGAAGACCATGCATACTTTATTTCATACTTTATACTTTTTCATTTTCATGCATACTTTATTTTTATTTTCAGAATCTTGTACATGAACTTTTTGTGCTTCTTGTAATAATGAAAGTGTCAAAATGTGCATTTTGAATGTTTTTTTTTTTGCATTAATTGGAACAACATTTTACATATAATTATAATTTTAGTAACAGGATCACAAGCTAAATTTTACTAGGTCAACCATTGCTGTTTTTGAGTTAGACATTTATATACATTACTTAACGTCCTCCTGTGCCCCCGGTACCTATAAAGATCAGTTATCTAACTAGTTGGATGAGGACAAGATGAAAGGTAGAAAAAAAAATAAACAAATTTAAAAGAAAGAGACGACAAACTATCCACGGAGCTCTAGAGAGAAGCCCATTGGTGTCAAATCTTACACGAATCAATTCAATTTTTGGTGAAGTAATAACTGGATGGAGGGAGCAAGAATACTCAAACGAATGGTGATTATGGGTTGAACTTATATAGGGAAATGGGATTACTAATTAAAAAGGGATAAAAAAATGGTAAATTAAATTAGAACATCTATATGACATGTATAAGCATTCAAACAATCACTGCAGAGTCAGAAAACGAAAGCAAAAAAATAAGCAAAAGGCATGCCAACATTTAGACGAATTTGGTTTAAAATTTGATACGAATTTACATTTGAGAAGCTAATATGTGTGTCAGATTTTATTTATCCATATCATTGAATTTTGTTATTATCGTATTTATTCACACACGGAGAGAGATACAAACTTCCTGAGAATGGATTTCGTCCTGAATTTGATAGATATTTACATATGTGGTGTAAAAATCTCGTGCTGAATTTTAGCTCATAGAAATTTCGAACTATCACAGACAGATCAACAGTTTAAAAATACATTTTCACGAACGTTCGAATGTGGTGATTCTTTAAAATCTCTTGTTCCAATTTTCGGAAAATCACCAATTTTTGAAAAATTGTTATATATATATATATATATATATATATAAGGAATATATATATAATATAGGATAAATTATATATATAAGAATGGCTTTATTATGTTTTTCCTCATTGAAATCGGAGGAAAAAATGCATATTTAGTTATAACATTTATTTATCTATATATTTTTAACCACATACAAGCAAATGATTTCAGGGTTTCATTGATCGATGAGTTGACTGATTTCGTCCAATGATTCATTTCATCGATTCAATGATTTCATCTTATTGTTTTGCTTATTCTTTTACGTTTAGAGGAAATATTAAGATATTTTTTTACCCTCAACAGCTCCCCGAGGGGTGCTCCTTGTAATATGAGGATGAGATGCTTCCGGCATGATGGTTGGATCTCACCAACCTGGAAGGTACTCTAATTTAATAGGAGGGGGGGATAGGCTCCTTCCATCGATGACGGGACGTACTTCATATGGGAAGGGTTGTACCGTGGCCGGTGATGGCCCTTAGGACTCAACTGCAGTTCCCGCCAGTGTTGCTGTTGCGGTAGTACGGTCATTCCGCCTTATGGTTTAAATACATGCGACTTCGTCGGAGAGTCGGCAGGTCGGAGAGTCTGGTATGATTTATTTTCAGCTGTCTTAGGTGAAATTAAAAATAATTTTTTGAAAAAAAAACATAGTGATTGGAGATACGGACAAAAATGATCTCGCCCAAATTTTCATCCATTCACCTTAACGAGTAAAAGCGTTAATCTCACTCTCCAGCATAAAAATTGCGATTTTGAGAAAGTCTCGACTCCCACGAATGCTCAGTTTTTATTTTCAGATTCAAGCATAGGAGCGGTCTATGCCTCATAGAGAGATTAAAAAAACCCAAATATGCATTTTGGACGAGTTTTTTTCAATCGTTTAATATCAAAATTTGGTATCAAAATTTTAATAAAGTTACTACACGCAAAATTTTATTTGCCTAACTCATTGCGTTTTTACGTTATTGCTTTAATTTGCTTGAAAATGTACAGACTTATTAGATAATCAACTTTTTTGAAAGACTTAGTTCGAAATTTGATACTGTCTTCCTTTTTGATGCTAAAACTATATAACAAATTTTATTTATCTGGTTTTTTGTAATTATAGTATTAATTTTGTCGCAAACGAACAATATACGTCTTCTTATGGATATAGCTCAAAATTTGAAAGGAAAAAAAAATCTAAAATAGATTTTAAAAAATCCTCGATTTTAAATTTCAAGTTATTATTTCAAAACATTATTATTTTTTAAAGACATTATGTATCTTAATTCATTTAAGTCATTAAACAATTTAAACCAGCTTGAAACTATCACGAGACTTCTCTATCGGTCTCTCTCTATTTCTCTTTCACTCTCTCTTTATATAATTTTTTATCTTTCATTTTCAATTTTTCTTGCCGGCAAACAAAAGTTTGGAGATCGACCGATTTTGAGATGAAATAACAGCTATGATGTCATAACTCTATGTCAGCCTTTCAAAAACGCATCTGCTGTCAAAGAATGATACGTAATCATAAAGCAATACTGGTAAAAGCAGGTCAAACTTTAAAAGACGCATCCGCTTTTAAAGAAGCATACGTAATAATAATGCAATACAGATAAAATCAGGTAAAAATATTTTTTGACCGCAAATTTCGGAGACATCAAAACCTTCTAAACACATCAACATCATTCTCTCACATGATGATAAGAGATGAAAGACTATTTCATTTATCCAATTCAAAGCTTTTTTGAGAACAAATTCATAAACAAAAAAAGCTATAAAGAGTTTTTTTTTATTCAACAAAATCTCCAAATTTTTTATGGCTGTAATGTTTTTTCTTTGTATATTTCGTATACGACAAAATAATAATAATAAGACAATAAAACTGCCTTTCTTGTTCAGACAGAACCTACTACAGAAATATATTAAAAGAGGCATTTTGATTTCTTTTAGAGAAAATGTATGGACTTTTGGTTGCATAATAAACAGAGGAGTCTAAACAAGAAACATTCTCTCTCTCTCTCTCTCTCTCTCTCTCTCTCTCGCACACACACACACACACGCACGCACGCACGCACACGCACACACACAAATCGAAGATTGAATTTTTTAAAAAAACATCTCTTTGATTGATGATTTCAGAGATAGTAACAACTTATTAGGTTCATTTTATAGTTTTCTCATCTTACCACATTGACAGACAGATGTCTAGTTTTTTTAGAAGTTCCGTTTATATTTACGACTGTACGCAACAGGAAGGGTGGAATTCGCATGCATTCAGTGTGAGAAATTTGCATCGATCCATAAAAATGTTACTACCGTCGTAAAGCGGCGCATCGTCTTCTTATCTGCTACATCTGCAAAATTTGTTAACACGGTACCTCTGATGAAGACCGAGAGGGAAGCGTCGCACATTTCACACAGCAACACAGCCTTGACGAATGTGTCTCTTCATCACTTTGATGTTCCACGAATTGTCTCCTATTCCTCGATTGGCCCCGCCTAAAGTATTGATGCTATCTTTATTAGAAACGACACAGGTAGATTGGCGGGAGGTTGGCTTGATTTCGATCATTCTATTTCATCTCTTCAACAAAATTATTTATTTTAATATATTAGATGGTATTGAAACTGGTGGTATCACAACAATAATATAAAACTTTTTTTTTGATTTTGTATAAAAGGATTTAATAAAAAGAGAGGAAGTATTATAATCCCCAAAAACTCAATCACCAGATTTTTTGCAAATTTTCACATTTTACACTGCTTTGTTTTCGAATTATCATATCATTATTTTGAAATAACATTATTCTGTCTATGAACATGAATAACAATTGTACCAACTCTACGGCTGAAATTCAAAATATGATATTTGCATTTAATTTTGTAGATTTCCATAAAGTTTTAAATGAAATTCATTCACAGGAAGTTAGTTTGTCCCAATTTTTAAATTAGCACTCCCCAAATACAAAATATAATGAGCTAAAACGATAAAATTTGATACACAGTTTTAGCATCTAAAGTTTAGATTCATATCAAATTTTAAACCAAATTAATCAATGGGTGACTCTATGTGGGTTCAAATACATGTTTACTTGATAAAAACATCACAATATATAGAAAATAAAATTTAGTATGGCTCTCTTTACTACACTACGAACACAAAACACTCATATACGAGACCAAAAATAAAATTTTGAGCGCTCATGTTGCTGATGGACCAGATCAAATATATAATATGCATAATAATGCATGAGTGTGCTAATATTTTAACCATGATCCGAGAATAATTAGTTTATAATTACTCAAAATCAGAGTTTAATTTATCTTTTAAGTTCCATGAGCTTTTATTTTTCTCTAGTGCATGGTGCTAGAAGCAACTCTAATTAGTGCCGTCTCAAAATGTGATGTCAATAAATGCCCTTTTAAATTTATATGAGCTAAGAATAGTTTCTCATAGGATTTTCTTCCAGCTTTCTACCATCTTTTTTGGGTTGCATTGACCATGGCTTTTGCAAAATGTTTTAATAATGAATAAAAGTTAAACTGTTATCTTAGTATGTTGTAAAATAAAAATTGTTTAAGGCATCCAAGCCTGCTTTTCCAACCATAAAAAATTGTTCCAAGCATAGCCACATATGCACATACTGAGAGAAAGAGAGAATGTGAGAAGAGAGATAATAATAAAAAATCATGCAAAAAATTTGTCAATGTTTTAGAAGCAAATTAGAACGATAACGATGCATTTTGAGCATTAATTATGTTCACGTAAAAAATTTCATTTAAACTCTAGTCTTTAGTTTATGATAATTCGAGAATATTGAAAGAAAAAAAAAAGATACTCGAAATTTTATAACAAATTTTTGCTTGATAAATGATGTCATTTTTATCTTAAGAATAATATTTTTCAAGATAAAAAGAAATCTGTTTTACTTCAATCTGTATTTAAAAAAAAAATACATTACTTCTGTTTTCTATTTTGTTGGTTCTCAATTATATTCTGCTTTAAATTAATTGGTCTATAAATGTGAATTAATCAATTGAACGGTTTATAAAAATTTTGTTTTGTCACATGAGAATTAAATTAATATTTAAAAGTCTCTGTTTACATTTAATATTTTAAAATAAAAACCAAGCAAGTGTTAAGTGTTTGAACAAGCTAATATTATATTTTTAAAAAAACACGTACCTTCTTTAAATGAAAGGTAAGCATTAATTTAATGAAAAAAATTATGAATTCCAAACACGTTTGTATATGGACTAAATGAACCAGAAAAATTTGAAAACCTTATAATTTTATTTAGATAAAAATTATCTGAGCAAAATTTTCTAAATATTTTATCCTTTTTTAACAAATAATCAGAAATGGCTGAATAGCAGAGTCCAGGATTCAGACAATCGAGACCATAACTGTTTCAAAGACTATGAACTTTGCTACGTTAGAACTGGAAAGATCTTTCTTTTCCTTTAGATGAAGATCGCAAGCACTATTCTATATCTTTAATGAATTTTTTATAAATATATTTTTGTATACCTTTCATTTTGTAGAAAAAGTGATAAATTTCAGAAACGTGTTTCATTTTATTTGGAAGAGAAATGTGATTAAAATAAAAAAAAAATTATTTCATCATCAATATTATTATTAGCTTTATTTCATTCAATCGATGTACCATTTTGTACCCATTCTTTTAATTGTGTGTTATAAAATTTTAGGGCAAGACACGCCTACTCAAATGTCGCTCACATCATCTGATCGCAATTCAAAATGGCTAATTTCTACTACAATAGCTTTTACGTACATTTTGATAGGAGAAACGTCTCGTTTTTAAACTACAATTGTCCTATTTGTTAAAAGATCTCGAATCTTTCAGCGGCTGTCTAATGGCAAAAACTTCAACTGAGATGATTTTAACTTCTCTCTAGATTTCAAAACCCATACAATACTGAATTAAGTTTATTGAAAGCTCTTATCAGAGCATTTTTTTGGGGGGGGGACTTAGAGGATATATCAAGTTTATATTAAAATAATTCAACTTGTCTTTAGTTTAGTTACATTAATGTCCCGTTGCAAAGCAACATTAGGGTTATTTTGGCACGGACCTCGTAATTTTGAACTTCGGTCAGATGACGAAAACGACACCTGAACTGACATCTCAACTCCACACCAGTGGGAGGACGTTTAACCTGATCAATTTAATGTACAAAAGACCCCCTTACACGACGGCTCTTCGGTGGAATCGGGTGGGGCTACAATTACGACTGTCAGGTCATTCGACATATCAGTCATAATTTTTTAAAGAATGCTACTTCGAATACTTTAATTATTATTTTTACAATTTTAGATAAAAATACAATAACTGTTGTATCATTTTTTGTTGTTATAGTAATTGTAGTTATTATTTATTGATATTTAGGACGTTTTGAATTCAGAAACTTTATTTTATATCTTAAACAGGCAAACACAAATATTCTTGGAAGAATTAAATTCTTTACTTGAAATAAATAAGCATTTTCCATCGATTTGTGTGTGTGTGTGTGATTACAAAATAACGTGTACACAAAATAAATGAGTTACACAATAAAAAAACAGAGTTAGTTTAATATTAATTATTGAAATTTTAAAAAAAGTATATTAATGATTAAAAAAAACATTATTTAAGAATATGCACGTTTCGATTTATTCTTTCAGCGATTCGATTTATTCTTCGTCTGGGAACTTACTAATGGAACATATTAACTTTAAATTGAGAAGTAAATTAATCGCTTTTTAAGGAAAATAATACAATTTTGTAAATTAAGGAAATATTTCTTTACAATGAAACTATAGATTTGACTGAAGATACAGTATTCGATTTTATATTTTTTTAAAAATTGACCATAACATAAAAATAGAGCAAGCAATCTTCACGTAAATGAAAAGACGATGAAAATTTTCCACTCTGAAACCACTGCAAAAAATCTCCAAATCTTCATTGCTATCGATCCTGGTTTCCGGTTCGGCTCGCAATAAAAAGCAGCAACCCTACAGCCCAGGTAAAGATGCATGGAGAGGCGGATCTAGGAGATGAATTTTCCCAGCATGCTGACAAACAAGGCGGGGTTAGTGCAGGAGCTTCTGGTATGTGGGAGGTTTCATTGTTCCAGGTATAGGTGTTCTTCACGCAACGATACACAAATCTCAATTTTTATTGCTCGCCTAATGAGTAGGAGGTTCCCGATTCGAGATGGACGTTGTTTGTGGATGCGCCGAAATGAGGAGAAGCGAAATTCTGTATTAAGCGAAGCGAATATTGATAAGAAATATTTTTAAAGTGTTTGAATCGAAATTTATTATTGATTGAAATGCATAACAGACACATCGATTTAACCAGTGAACTGATTTCGACGTGTGTACACGTCAATCCATATATTCGTTTTGTTGCACATATCTTGTAATATTAAAAAATTGCCATTTAATATAAAAATAATTGACTAAAGCGCATTACAAATGCCATACAGTGATATATTTTCATGGCAATGATTTACCCTTTGCACTCCGATGGTGCCTCTGACTCCCCATTCAAGATGGTGTATCATTTTGACGTTTTATTTATTTATTTTTCACATTTAATTGTTAAAAACGCCTACATAAGGATTAAGAAATTCGACTTAAAAGAATTATGTATATTTATTTTTCATAGCAATAAGCAAATCTTTGTATTAGGCGAATAATTTTGCTTCTAATTATTTTTCAGAATGTAAAGGATTGAGGATGATGATTTTTCGTATTTTATAGGAAACGTCAATTTCAAATGCGAACTAGCAAGAATTTAATCGGGAAAAATGTAGGCAGAATCTTTTCGAATTCTAAGCAAATAGGAAGTTCGTTTATATTTTTTTAATTTTTTCATAGAGTTTTCTAATTAATTTATAATTTAAAGGACGAGAAAAATTAAATGAAAAAGAAATTTGAATTCAACATTTAAATTTACTGTAATTCAATTGAACTCCTTTTCAATAATCCTTATAAATTCGTAATGAACCTTTTTAGGTAAACAAAACTGAAGAAATTAAATTATCCCGAATGCATTAACAATAAGTAGACTTGAGAAAAAAAATGTATCATAAAGTTTGTTTGATTTAATATCAAATATTAATAATAAAGATATTTTCCAATTATTTCAGTTCTTCTTTGAAAAAAGTCTTACAATATCTGATACAATATCAATTGTTAAAATCAATAAAACAAAGCCTTTTTTATTTCATATATTGATATGAATGATAAAGATAGCAATAATTTTTAATAATAACCAGAAACACTATCAATACGCACTCTAATCTCGGTGCAAGTTTCGAAAACAAGTTTTTTAAAACTCTCTCTCTCTCTCTCTCTCTCTCTCTCTCTATATATATATATATATATATATATATATATATATATATATATATAT
>JAOUZG010015744.1:44565-70011 GCA_026289955.1 Argiope argentata | reverse complement strand
GAATCGTCTGGGAGACATACTATGTATTACCGTCATACCAAAAAGGTAATATAGAATTTTGTCAATTGGTTTTTTTTATTATTTGCTCCAGGCAGTCCTATTAATGATATCAAACACATAGCATCATCTTTGCTATTTTCCCTTTGTTTAATAAATAGGATTTAAATACGTCACATTTGTTTTGTTTTCTGAATTTTTCTGTTAATGAAGTTGTCTTTTCCTTAATTTATGGACATGACTGTAGTATCCGAACTTTATATTATTACCCAGTAATTTCTTAAAATGCTCAAAAATCATTAGAACTCATTATTTAAGTTGTTGGTTCTAAAACAAAACATCAAACTCCTACTTGTTTATTATAATTTATTTCTGATTATAATCGGCGTATCTAATTGGATTTTCATGTCGTTAGGTAGGCCTCTAATTACAACTTTAATAGGGCGATTTGATCTGGGGGTGATTATGAAATAGTCTAAATTATTTTGGTTCAGGAATTTGGTGAGCTTTCTGTGCTCTTCATCGTTTTTAACACAGAGTTTAATATATGGGCCGCCGATTTTACTCTCAATAGGGAAACGGTTTTCCCTATTGAGTAATTGAGGTAGTTAAGTTCTTCCAGAAATCTTTCAGTGCGATTTAACATAATTGGAGGCGGTCTCTGTGCTCTTATGATGTTCTCCTCTATCTGGTCATTTAAATCTATATTTTCTAAATTTTGGTATAAATTGTCTCTAAGGGTTGTTTCTTTATTTTTATCGTTTGTTTGAACATTTATTTTAGCAGTTAATCTTTAAGGTGGGAGTTTAAATGCATTATCAGTTAAGTTGCTATTTTTAGTATTATCGTCGGTTTTGATTGCTTTTTTATTTGATTATTTACCTTTAAGGTATCCGTCTACGTGCGGAGAAATTTTTTTGAAAAAAACCATTTAATTTTAAACTTTACTTTGTTTTCTAGGTCATTGCAATTCAGAACAAGGATTAATACCATTTTAAAAGTTTTGTTTGATTTTCAACTTAGTCAAATGGGGGAATTTAGCTAAAAAAATAGAGAAAATTAGTGTAAAATGCAAAACATCCTAGCAGAAATTCTAATCAATATTTTCAAATTATTTTTTTATAAAACATTTGTACAACTTTAGTGAAAGCAATGAAACTCAAAATTTATCAAAATTCACACATATAAACAACATTAAATAGCTCTAAGCTAAAAACTGTTCATCTCAGAACTATAATCCTAGTTCATTGCCTTTAGAACAGTATAAATAGCATGCATAAAGCATTTCATGTAAAAATATTCATAATTTTTTGAGATATCGTGTTTTGCGTATCAAAATTTTTATAAAAAGAAGTTTTTAAAAAAATGCATTTAAAGATTTTATTTATGTTTTATGAAAAATATCTTTATTAATATTTTTTAATAAGTACCACACTTACAGAATACATCTTTTTTGTTAACAATTTTATATGTTTTGATTTTTTTTGCTTTTAATTGTTGCTTTTAATTGTTTTCTGGCAACTTTTGTGACACTTAATAATTCCCTTTTTGGCGTGACGACTCTTTCTTTATCAGGAGAAATAAACTATATCAGTGTATAATTCTCAGGAGTTAATCCCAGTTCAGAAAAAAAATGTTGAGACCATAAAATCTATGATTAAAAATTATTACTGATATTGATGCTCCTAAGTGTAAGGTCTGGAGCTCCCCAAATATCCCTTTTGGAAAAATCATCCACAAAAGATTATTGAAACTTTCATTAGCATTTTGAGTCTTACCTTACAAGCATTTTTTTAAATAAATTTGATCGAATAGCTGCACGTATTTTGATTTAATAATTTTAACAATGTTTTTTGGAAGACCTATGTTGCCCTCTTTCACCTTTTTTTTCACAGGAAAGTGCACGTTGGTATTTACAGTAACTGTCCTTTATTGCTAGACACTGCCCATATATAACTAGTTATCACTAGAGCATTTATGAAATACTTGTTAAATTCAAACACTTGTTAAACAATAAAAAAAGTATTAAGGTCAAACTAAGCAATATTCGCTTGAAAAAGATATACATTTAGTATATAACAAGAAGCTAGCAGATGTTTTCAAACATGAGCAGTATTCCTGACACTACTGTTGGCAATCTCCTTTGTATATTACGAGCTGAAAACTAATACAAATTTAGGTAACGCATATAGTCTGTTATAACCTGGAAAAAAACCGTATTAATTTATGATTTAAGAAGCGATATTTGATAAAAAGACAAAAAATATCAACTTCCGGTTAGCACTTCCGGTTTCGTTTTCGACTACTTTGAATTACTCAAATCTCCATATCTCCATTTCTAATAATCGTAGAAGAAAAATAATAATAGATTTAGAAAGCTAAATAAATGTACTTTAAATCTAAAAAACAAAAAGAAATTGTGAATTTTGACCAAAAGTGGCCTTTTAGACGTAGACGGATACCTTAAGTTCATGTTCCGTACCTGATCTGGCTCTCCTAGTTTTATTTTTATTATTAGATGAGGGATGATGCACACAGCTAACAATAGGGCAATTTCCAAAAGCACTTACCCTTTTCTTGAGTTTTTCCAGCTCTTGTTGAAGGCTCTTATCAGTTGTGGCAAGATCTTTAAGCTTGAAGGGGTCTGTATCCACGTTCATCGCTCCTTGTGTGGTTTGAATTCTTTTCTTCAACTTCGGGATATTTCCGCGCAAGATCCTTAGTTCCACGCAGACGGCGGATGGGTTCAGAATTTCCTGGCCAGTATCCAGATTGTTGTTGTGCATATCCATGAGTGTAGACGCAGATCGGAAGTTGTGTTGAGGGAGCCTGGAACACTTTATATAGTAGAGGGGAAGGTGAGGTGGCGAGTGGCAGGACGCATAGCTATTGGCTGATGAAGGGTGGGGCGTGGGGTTTTGGCTCCTAGGAGATAGTTACAGAGTTTAAGAAATTTTACAAGTTGGAATTAAAATTAGAGTGTATTATTGTAAAAAGATTTAGTTACTGAAGAAGAATGTTTCTGAGAATTCTATATTTGAAATCTAGGGTGTAATTGGGGATACTAAGGATTGCTTCGTTTTTAATATTGTATAGGTTGCCTTAGAATTTTGTTGCAAGTTTTCTAATAAAATTAATGAGGGGGGGGGTAGTATAAAGCTTTATACATATATATATTCTGCATGTACCATTGCATATCACAAATTTTTCTGATTAAATTGTTTTTTAGTATATCAGTAAGTTTAAAGTTAGTTTTAGGAGCATAACCCCACACAGGGCAGGAATAAGTGATTACTGGACGCAAATAAGCGGTGTAAATAAGCATTTTGTTTTTCCTAGTCATTTTAGAGTCTCGAGAAAGTAGGGGAAATAATTTTCGTGTTAGGTCTCGAAACCTTTTAGTAATATAAATAAAATGTGGTCTCCAGGTTAATTTTGTGTCCAATATGACTCCTAAGTATTTACATTCCTTAGACCAAGGAATAATTTGACTTTTGATTTTAAGGGGGGATTTATTTACACAGTTACTCCTATAAAAATATATATCTTCAGTTTTGGATGCATTAATTTTTCATTTCGAGAACCAGTCTTCAAGAGATTTAAGTTGTCTATTTAGAGCTAATGAGACGTATTTCGGGTTGTTGTTACGCGCAAGTATTGCAGTATCGTCTGCGCACATACTCAGCATGGTGTTGAATTGTTTGAATATGTCATTAATAAATCTCTGAGGGACACCTGCTAGAATTGGTTTGGTGACAGAATAAACTTTGTTTAATTTCATCCTAAAGGATCTTCCGCTGAGGTAGGAAATTAAAATTTTGACTAGGTGCGGGGGTACTTTGTAATTAATTAACTTGTAGATAAGGTCTTCAAGTCAAACTCTGTGAAAAGCCTTCTGAATGTCTAAAAATACTGCCGCCGATTTTTGTTTATTGGAGATACCTTCTTCTATATATTCCACCACTCTAACTAATTGATGAGTGGTTGAGAGTGATTTACGAAATCCGAATTGCTCTGCTACAAGAATGTTGTTATTTTCCAGGTAATTATTCAGTCTATTTAAGATTATTTGTTCGGCTATTTTGCTAATTGAGGGTAAATAGGAAATAGGTTGGTAACTGGTAGGATCAGTAGAATTCTTTCCAGGCTTTAAGATCGGAACTACGGCAGCAATTTTCCAGGATTTTGGAAAGTATCCAAATTTTAGCACATTTTTCCAGGATTTTGAAAGTATCCAAATTTAAGCATAATATTAGTTAGGAATACAATAAAGTTTAGTGGGAGAGATTTGATCGTTTTATTACTTATGTTGTCAATACCTGGTGCTTTTTTCACATAAAGTGTGTTAATATAATCTGTGATTTCAGTTATTTTTGGGGGAGAGTAGTCAGTAAATATTAACGGGAGAGAATCTTGAAAGCTTTTGACCGTATTATTTACAAGTTTCTCTGTATCAAAATCAATAGTATCATTCGGTTTAAATTGGCTCTCCAGGCTATCAGCCAGGCAGTTTTCTTTATAGGTTTCATTATTTGCAATACTTGTTAGGCCATTTCTGTTTTTAGTTTGTGTAACCTTGTGTTTTTAGATTTATAATTTTTTTACTAATTTCCAAATGGATCCGTCGTCCGTGTTGGCGTCTATGATCTTGTTGAAGAATTCATTATTTTCAATTATGGATCCAGGGTTTTCAATTTCCTTATTAATTCGGCTCATTAGTCTCTTGAAAACCGGGTCCCGGGTTTTTTGAAAACTCTTTCTAGCAAAGTTCCTATCTCTTATTAAAGCTCTCATTTTGGCGTCTACGTATTTTTGGTTTAGATTTACAGGAGTGGATGCCTGAGATTTTGCATTTAACACATTTTCTTCAAAGAATCTTACTTTTTCCTCAAGTTCGTACAAGTCGCTAAAATCATGCTGAAGTGGGATGTTTGATTGGCCGAGGATATTGGCGTATGTATACCAGTCGGTTTTAAGGGTTGAGGCACAGTCCGGGAGAGAGTATTTGAGATATAACTGTAAGAGTACAGGCTTGTGGTTGGAGCTGAGCTCCGCCAGAGATTCGATTTTAAATAGGAAATGAAAGTCTTTTACTATAGATAAGTCGATAATACTGGATGAGTTGGGACCAAATCTAGTAGGGGTGTTAGGAGCAATTATTTCGAGTCCGACCTGGAGGGCGAAGTGGTATAAGGCATTACCTCTATTATTTAGTCTATTGCATCCACAACTAGTGTGGTGAGTGTTGAAGTCTCCATAGAATATTTGGTTAGGGCCAGTTTGCATTAGTAGTTCTAGATCAAAAATAAAATTAGAGTTATTTACAGTGGGGGGGATACGCAGAAATTAAAGTAAACAGTTCTTTATTTTTAAATTTTAAACTAACCACAGTAGCTTCTACGTGTTGTAGTAAGGGTGGGGGCACCTCATTGTGAGGTAGGCCGTTTTTAATTAATACAGCGGTGCCTCCAACTGCTTGATTATTTCTGTAACTGTAATAAGAGAAGTAATTTGCCAGAAAGATTTTTCTTTGTGGTCAAAGGTTGGTCTCTTGCGATAATGTTACATCAGGGTTATACTTATTTACGAAATTACGGAGTCATGAATTTTGTTGCTAATGCCATTTGCGTTCCAGTAAACAATGCTAAGGCTATTGTGTTGGAATGTTAATTAACAGAGGTATTAATCTTAGGATTTAAGGAGTCTAATAAGATCAGTAATTTTTCCTCCAAATGTTTTGCAGTTTTGAGTTTTTTCTAGCCTTCGAGCAGCACTGGGCATAACTGCATGAGTTTTTTGAGTTCCATTAGACCTTCGAACGGACCTCCAACGTTTGTTGTGTTTTGACCTAGGTTACGGTTAAGATCAGCATTAGATCGTGGCGCCATCTCTTAAATATTTGTGGAATTTATTTGGCTCACTGGCGCCATCTCTTGGCTAGGGGCGGCGTTAAAGAAGCTGCGGAACTGGTATTTTCTCTAATACTTGATTTTGGTCTATCAAAGAATCTGGCCCTGTTGGCAGTTGGATTAGCTGGTTTAGGATATTGAGGACATCCTCTGCAGGAGGCAATATGCCCAATCTGGCCGCCATTGATGCATTTGGGGGTCTCTATCGTTTTGTTAATGGAACATTCATTGGCTTGGTGATTTTCACGGCCCTTTAAGCATCGAGGCTTCATAGAGCAATTCTTAGCTGTGTGGTTGAATAGATTACAGTAGTAACACTGGGAGATTGTATTTCTTCCGCGGAATTTTTCAACAGTTACACTAAGGCAGTTGATGTAAGTAACAGCAAAAGCTTTTTCCGCCTCCTGAGTTCAATTGAGTTTCACCAAGTATAGTGGCAGTGGCATTTTTGTTCGAAATTGTGTCATCTGAGATACCTTGGTTACTGGTAGATTTTTTTCAAGTAGGTTGTCTTTTATTTCATCAGTACAATAGTTGGGAGGGAGACCCCTCAATACTGCCTTTAATGTTCTTTGACTTTTGGGGGTGATGATGTAAAAATCCTTCCCCTGTCGTTGACTGAATTTAACTATGGCCTGCTGTTGATCAATTGTGGGGGGGGGGAATTTTTTACGAATCCTCTGCTAAATTTATTCGTGGTTTTACCACAGGTTACGTGAATATCTAAAAACTTCTCCATATTTTTTGGAATATTTCAATATTATCGGCGGTATTTTGTTTTCGATTGAGGTAGTTTCGTCATTATTGTTAGCACTATCATCAATTTTAAGTCTCTGGAATTTATTATATATGGGAATTTCATGATTCACGTTTAGAATTCTTTTGGAATTTTTTTGCCGTTTTCCGCTTTGAGGGGCATTGAAATGGTGTTTCAGTTTCGTAATAGATGGCTTGGGGGATTAGCTTTGCCTTTTTTACATTTAGAGTCCCGACAAAAAGGAATAAATTCCAACTCACCCTGGTAGTTTTGAATGTTGACGTTTGTTTCTGCTTTCATCTGCTTCATACTCAGAGCTAGGGGGGGGGGAGGTTCGGCTCTGGCCCACCTCTCTGGAGTTCCATGATTTGATGATCTAGGAAATTAAGCTCATTCTTTTCGAGCTTGATCTCTAAGAGCAGTCTGTGTTTTTTGTAGCAATCAGCGCAGTTGTAGTGGGTAGATTGCGGTGTTGCATTTACTATGTCGTGGTCAATTATCATGTCATTACTAGCGTCTACACAAAGTCTCTTGTTCGACTCCCCGTTTCCTTCCGTAACTGGTCCTGAAAAGGACGAGTCGGGCGTAGGAGGAATTGTTGCTAATAGCTTGGTCATTGTATCATCGAAGCGTAGTGGAGCTGTAGGGAACACGTCTATCCAGATCAAACCCCTGCACTCGAATGACTGATCGTGGCAGACTAGTGCACGTCGCTTTATTGCGCTACTTGCTACGTAGCGTCTCTCCATTGCTCTCTCCCTGCGCATGCGCTTGGAGCTCATTTTTCACTCGCTTTGCTGTTGAAATGTTCATTCTTTCACTGAATTTCTTAGACACACCTTGTATAAGCTACCACTAACAAAGAGTTCCTATACACCACAAAATTTAAGTAACGCTCCTTTACAGTAAAATGCAAGGCAATTTTCACTGTATTTTATTTACCAATTCCTTCAATATATACCCTTGATTTCCCTGTTTCTTTAATCCTTGTTTAATTGAGATGAATTCCGCGAAATTACATTTAGATGGTGCATATGACACTTGCAGAATTCTTACGCCATTGATTCTCATTTCGACTCACTGAGAAAAGCATCAACTCTTTGTATCAAATTAAAAGGAATACAATAGGGTGCAATCTTTTTTAATATCTTCTGTTTTCTTTGAGTCTAAATAAAGCAAGAGTTCTCCCTCAGTGGCCGATATGTTTGCCTCTAATCCCGCTAGCTCTCTCTACTACTAACAAAAAACATGTGTACTTGTAAACTTGTGTAAACTATGTATGTTCCCGTTTTAACTTCTTTGCCTCTGATTATATCTACATTTTTCATTATTCATAAAAATTACTTTAAGGGATCCTTTGCTCAATTGTTTGTCAAAGGGGACTTCCAATAAATTGTAATGAAATCCCCACATGTGAATTTATGTAACTGAAAAATCACGAATTTTTTCTACAACAAGGACCTGTGATGATATGTGTATCAAACTCGTTCTTGATTCAAAACGTTTGTGTAATTTAGTTACTTTCATTAAATAGAATTTTATTTCACACACAACCTGTTTTAGACGAACTTAAATTTGTCTTCGCTACTATAAATTAAAAATGTCACGGGAGAAACAATTTTCTTTGCATTTTATGTAGTATCATGCTTCAATCGTTTTCTTCAATTGATAACAGAATTGATAACGTTATGTCAAATATTTCACTTGAACAATTATTCATAACTAACTGAATTGCTGTCTCCTTTTGAATTATCTCACCATATCTTTCCCTTTTTTTATACATATTGGCTTAGCATATTCAGTCATGAACTCTATGTGGAAATTTTACTCTCTCTATCGAAGGTGAAAATTTTGCTATAACAAATCGCAAACTTCTAGCGGCGCTCACTCGAAGGATCTTCAGATCCAACCACAATATTGAGAACTCATTATTGGATGCCTCACTTGCCAAATCGATTGACTCCATAAAACAAGAAGTCGAGAAAAATGATGAAATAGTTTATATTGCTTTTTTTTAATTCTCCTTAAATTAAAAATTCAAAAATACGATGCAGACTGTTGTACAGTATATGCATCTTTTATCTAACAACACATGGAATGCATAATATAGAATATACATGGAGTAATTGCTATCATTGCTATAATTTTTCGCGATTAAGTGAGTTATAGATTTGGCCTGTGAAAGTAAATTATTAATTCAAATTCAGTCTTCAAATTATTCGTTTATTACGGAAAAATTTCATTATAATGAGTATATATTTTATTAAATATGTTAGCAAAAATGAATAATAACTATTCTGTTACTCTCACATAATATTACGAGTATTATTAGTTTGTTTAAATTGATTTATCATCAATATAAAGGATGTCATCTTTGTTAGGTGTATTTGAACTCAAATAATGTCGATTTGTCTTTAAAATTTTATAATACTCGTGTTTAATAGGAGAAATGAATTTCAACAAGTCCATCCTATCTTTCCTCTTTTCTCTCCTCAATGTTCTCTCTGCTGGATGCAGTAAAGGCAGATTCAAATTTTTTAGACATAGTGTCATACTTTCTACAGTTTTTCTTATATTTATGTTTTTCAATTCGGTATCTTCGTTAAAGTTACACCTGAATTGTATCAGGTGGGGTTTCGGGGTTTTCTTCAGTGCATTATGAGTCACTTTACTGGTATCCCTATTATAGATACATTTTTATTATTGATAGCATTTTCCAAAGCGCTTGTAAATAAAAAGTCCTGATGCGTCATTTGAACTATATGAACCGGTGTATTCTTTTTGCAGGTTTTTATTATATTATACCAATGATCTGGCGGAAAAATGTTATCGACTTTTTTTTTCTTGAGATTCCATAATAGCAAATTGGGAGTCATTAAGCAAGTAACTGACCAGAACTTTCATCTCAATTCATTCAGCTTGTATTGGTTTACTTTCAAGCAACTTCAATAAACGTATTAAATCATTAATTTCCTAACTCAAATAATTGTTATTAACATCTTCCAGCTTAATATTATAATGGTTTCATTAAAAAAAACAATTTACAACAAAATTGAAATTTATAAGTATTTGCTCCAGCGGCATATCGAACACAACTAATTTCTACATTATTTTTCTCGTGCTTAGTTCATGTGAGCGATGACAGTAATGGGAACAACGAAATAAAAGAACAACTGTCAGATGTCTCAGAAACCGAGGAAAAATATTAATAATAGTAGGTAATCAGATTTTTATTATGATATAAATGCATCATAGTGTGGAGTTCATCAGATTTTTATTATGATATAAATGCATCATAGTGTGGAGTTCATCATATTGGTTTCTGATATAAATTATTTATTATTCAATGGCTAAAATTATTTTGTCATTTAGAGGTATTAATACTTATTGTTAGAGAAATTTGTTTTGAATATGTACAGATAGGAGCCAATCAATTGCTTTGTTATATAAATTTAATAATATTCAAAAAATGGAGTTGATCGATTTGGCAAGTGAAGCATCCCATTATAGGAGAGCCAGAGATGGATTCCAAATATGTCTTAAGACCGAGACATGTTTCTAAAACTCTAATTTTCGGCCTCAGATGTGGGACTTTCCTGAGAATAGATTTCATTTAAATTTTATAGAATTCTAAGACTTGGTGGAGACTACATGTTGATTCGTTTCTTACATTTAAAAGACTTTTGGAACTATTGCATGAATTATAGGAGAGCCAGAGATCCTAAATTTCTAAAACCCTAATTCTCGGTCTCACATTGAAAAGAAATATCAACAGTCCTCATAAAACTGAGATAAAACTATTCACTAGAAATTCAAAAAGAAACAAAACATGCGGAACTAAAAAATGACTTATATGTACATATTTTCAAAATTGTAGCCTTTTTTTTTGTTTCAAAGACTATTGTTTTATGTTGATGTGCCAAGGATTTAATCTTCCAGCTAATGAGCTAATGAATTAACATGTCTTCGCATCCTTTTCCTGGGAATGAATTTACTCGAATTTATGTATTTAACTTGAAAGTATTTTTTATCACCGCTTGATATCAGAAATGTAGCATCGTTTTAGTGATTAAGTGAGCGCAGGAGGTCAAAAGGTTCGGGATTTAATCTACAGATTTAGGATTCCTGCTGCTATGGAGCAATGGATTCGGGTTCAGTCTGGTTGCTTAAATAACTGTTGAAAGTCTAAGGCGATAACTATTTGTCAGAAAGAGAGGGTAAGGAGGATGCTGAACATGACAATATATGAAACAATTTCTGTTGCTCAGATAGCAACTGCTGTAAATAGTAGTTAGGTTTGTGAAAGAATAAAGTGATGTTTTGATATTTTTTAGTCTAATTTAATACTAACAAACTCAGATACAAAGTGTTAAGTCTTGTTTCAAATGAAATTATTTTTCAGTACTTGACAGTATGATGTTCCTGTAAAGAAAATAAAACAAAAAAAAGTGCTCAATTATTAAAAAAAGTTTTATTTTAAATGTTATTAGTAGTATTTTGAATGGGCATCTAAATTTAAAACAAGAGTCAAGTGATGAGGAATATGTTGTTAATCATTAACCCTTTGCACTCGATGGCTCTTCTTCGGCACCATTCAGGACGGTGCATCATTTTGAAGTTTTATTTATTTATTTTTCAATTTTGATTATTGAAAATACCTACATATTGGTAAAAAGACGGAGAAATTCAATTTTAACACACACACACACACACAAATTTGGAGCAATAAACAAGCCTTTTTGTTTAGAATAATTATGCATCGAATTACTTTTCCGATACGGCCGGGCGCCGTACCGGCGCTGCTCGAGTGTAAAGGGTTAACACAATATCGGCTTCTAAAATAATTGAAATCGAAAATTCCAAGTTTGTAAAAATCAAAAGACTGTAGGAAAATAAAGAAATATATGTTTCAGATTTTTATTTTACTGATATTATCATGTCAGAACATGATGTTGTTTCGGGGATGAGGTTTTTGACGTCAACAAAAATCCGTAGGTGAAAAATTAAAAATTTTATTATCTGCACCAGAATCTGAAAAATTCAGCTTTTAATAACTTGTTGCCATTAAATTTACAAAAACTCTGATTTAAAAACATTAATGACTACAACAATTAAAACCTAGAAAAATGTCATTTTGAGCGTATGATTATATGAAAAGAAATAAATAGGAAATGTGATATTTTTTTAAAACAATAATGACGAGACAAAGTAAGCAATACTAAAGTGACTCATTCGATGAAACAATTAAAATGAATAAAAATGTAATATAATTTTCACGTGGTGCTTGGCCGTTCAAGAAATTATGCTCTCACATGATACATTGAAATATGTATAGCAGATTTCATTTTAGACTTTTCTTAAATTTGAATAAATAAATAAATAAAAATAAAAAATAAAAATAAAAATATATAAATAATTATAAAATATAAATAAATAAGTAAAAGATCATGAAGAGACGATATCAATATTTCAGTTTCTTTTCGTAGTTAATTCTGAATGCATTGCAACTAATGAAAAATTAAATTCTTGGCCCTTTCTAAGGTTAAAATAGATTCATTGTATGATTAATTTATGAACTCATTGGATCCCTAATTAATCTTCTTTCTGAAATCTTATCGTGTAATAATGATAGTACAAGGATATCTGAAATCTGAAATCAGTTCTCATATTAAGTAATTCCCTGTGTAATCCTTTTTTATCATACTAGTTTTGAAATCAATTTATTATTACAAATAATTACTCAGCGTGCGTCTAATATGTAAAAGTTTAGATAATACATTTCATAATTAATTTATGTCTTACAATAGCTATACCTTTCTAAATATGATATTATTTAATTTTCATTTGAGCAATAAAAATGTTTATATGGTTTCAAATCAAGCTACATGTACCTAAGCCCATACCATGAAACTTAGCATCCCATATAAATCAGAGATTTAATCAATCGCTTTCTCTACATACAAATGCCAGATATTTTTAAAAAAGGAAAAACCCTAACCGAATTTTTGCATAATATAAAAGACAATCTATTGAAATAGAAACGCTAATCAGAATAGCAAAAGTGTCTCATTCATCATATGTAAATTAGAACTTTTAATGTGGTAAGTTAATATTATTTCATTTAGTTCAAATATATCGAAGTTAGAAAAGAAAGGATAAAAATATATTATAAATGATAAGATGTACTTTCAATAAAAATCAAGATAAGAAATGAAATCTTCTTTTCAATAAATCAGTGAGCAAGTTGAGCAAATTAGAGGCATCATTATAACAGACTTTGAAGGTAGAGATACAATAAATTACTATAAAAATTTAAATACAAGTAACCGTAACTGAACTCTTGCAACTATAGCGGATCAGTCTTTAATTGAAGAAAGATAACTTGTGAGTTTTACATAAGGAAATAGCCTCAATCAAAAAAGTTGATCTCATATAGTAATTTCAAAAATAAATTTAAATGCCTCTGAATTAAAATTATAGCTAATCGAAAAGCATTCGACAGGGGTATCATTTTTGAATTAATGTAATTAATTTCATTTAGGCCTCCTCCTTTGATGGTTACTACATTCACTGGAACTGTTTAATATTTTTCTACAAAAGATGCACTCAAAAGTTCCTTCCCCTCTTTGGATCCGGACATGCACTGACAGAGCATAATTGTGAGCAAAACGTCCCTTGCACACAAAACACACAAACGGTTTCTCACATTTGTGAATTTGAAAATGGAGGACGAGATTGATTTTCGAAGACAATTCTTTAATGCTCACTTTACAAATTAAGGGCGTCTCGTCCACACGTGTTCCATTAAGGTCGCCAAAGTTGTATTTTTTTAATTAAATCATCTAGGATAAAAATCAGCACCAACTTTTCTCTTATGGGGATTATATTTCTGATCGTTTTCTCACAGAATTATTTTACTTCCAGAAGGAGATGGACTTCTTCATATTGGCAGTCATTTAATTGCTTTTACTATCTATTTTGTAAGAGTCATTAGGATTAAACAAATTAAAAATGAATAAATCAAGCGCTGATTTTACGAGTACTCCTATTTTCGTGTTTTCTAAATTTCATTGCGTGATCGATGCATCTTATTAAGCTTGAACCTATTGAACCATTATCTGCATCTCGTAAATATTGGAGTGCTGTGATAGAAGCAATTTATATTCATAACTGAGCATATATTTGTATTCGTATGATTATGTTCTATTTAAAATTAAAGACAGTTCAAATATCTAAAACAACAAAATTCTTTTGTTCTATCTTTTCATAAAATTGGACACGGCTGAAATTTAACCTTATTTTTTACAATTTAATAATTTCGTATCAAACCAATTTGTAAAAAATATATTTTAAGTTTTATTGACAGCATTCTTTATTTAAATGAGGCAAACAATCTATATATGAAACATATATTCATGATAAATGTCTAAACAATCAATAAATAAAATTCCTTTCAGAACTTTGCAATAAAAGTTTATTGCTATTTAATTATTAGATTTGGGCATTCTAAATTTTTTTGGGGAATAAATAATCAATTGTATATGCGAATGGAGAAGAGCTTAGTTATATATACGTTTTCTCGGAAATGTTAAAAATAAAACGTTTTGAATAACGAGAGATTTAGATAATAATTAAAATCATCGGACAAATGAAAGGTTTAAAGATTAAAACAGATTATTTCCTTTATTGAATTTTAAAGAAAAGTAAATTGTAAAAAATACCAAGTCTTTGATTAAATAAATATACGATGAAAATAATTAGTTTTCAATTTAAAGCCAAAAACTAATTTTATTAAGATATAACATTTAATTCAATTTATACGCTTGTTCATTTGTAATTCGAAAGTTAAAAAAAACACTCTGATTTTGTTATATTCAAACATTTCATTCTTCAATAAATCCAGTAAAGAGCAATTTCTTTGTACTCAACTTTCCGTTTTATGAATAAATTGTCGTAAAGGGATCCATTTGGTAGAATAGAATTAAGAATTGCCAAAGACTCGAATTGAATATTTCTTTTAACTTTATCTCTATGCTTTACGAGCAGAATATTATATTAATCACAAATTTCGCCAAACATTTAACTTATATTGCTGAATAAGAAGTCTTCATCCTTCTGTTTTTGCTTTATGTATTTTCGTTGTTTTCGATCTTTAACTTTACACATCCAATTATCACAAGACCACAAAACGTATTGAGCTTAAAAAAAAGGTAAAATTAATTTTTTTTAATTTTTTAAAAAATGAGCCGACGTATCTCTTTTTAATAATTTTATAAGAAGAATAAATTTGACATAAATATTAAAACCAATAATAAAAACAAATTGATTTTCATTTAACAAATGAAATATACTGCTTCAAAATAAGTTTGCAATATTTTTTTAAGAATTGATTAAAATTTACGAAAAATATGTCACTGCAGATTTTATTAAAAAGAGAAAGATTTACTTTTGCAATGATGTAATAATCAGTTTCTTATTGTAATATTTTTAAAAGTTTATAATTGCAAAAATAAACTGAAATTTTGCTATTTTTATATAACTCAAATTCTAATAAATGTTTCAAAAACATTCCTCTAGGAAACATATAGTCATCTTTACAATTAAACTGGATTAAGATTATTTTCTTTAATAAAAATGGCGAAAAGAACTTCTAAAAAAGAAAAAAATATAACACAGAGACATTGCATTTATATACGTAATATAAAAATATTTATTACAGCGTTCATAAAGCACAATAAAAATATCAACACTATGTAGGTAAAAAAAATCTTTTTGAAATTCGTCGATATAGTTAAAACAGATTTTTGGTTTCCCTTAACGTTTCATACAGGTATAAATGGCGATTCCGGTTATAGAGAACGGGAAGCAATTTAAAACAAAAGTATTAATGCTACGATTAGATCATTGATTTCAATCATGCATTTTCCGGCGATGCACATTGCAATTGCTGCTTTGCGTGAACCTCTTTCCACAGGCCGGGCATTCATAAGGTTTTTCCTCGGTATGAGTCCGAATGTGGTTCCTAAGAGTAGAGACCTGAGAAAATGCATTTTGGCATATCTCACACACAAAGGGCTTTTCGCCCGTGTGAGTCCGAAAATGCGACTGGAGATGTTCTTTTCGTTTAAAACCATCTCCGCATGTCTCACACACAAAGGGCTTTTCGCCAGTGTGTGTTCTGTAATGTGTATTGAAGTTTCCTTTATGAGAAAATAATTTTTTACAAATTCTGCACTCGAATGGTTTGTCTCCAGGATGTAATCGATAATGATTTTCAACCTTACATTCCCTTTCAAAAAGTTTAGAACAGATATCACAAATGAATTTTGTCTTATGGGGTCGCATTCTTAAAGGTCCCGCTACTGCGATGTCGTCTTTCATGGATGAGATTGATTCTGCCTTGTTGGGAGATATTTCGTCGCTGTTACTGGAATCTTCGATAGTATTTTCAATTGTAATATTCCCGTGTTTTAGAACACTTAAAGTTTCATTTGTGCTATCTTTCGATTCGTTATGTCCTTCTGAAAACCCGTCATTCAATATAGAAATCTTACTTTCAGGTAACTTTCTTTTTGCTGAAATAGTTCTTTTAATAACACGATCCAGGGATTCCAGAAAAAAATCTTTATCATTATTAAAAGATTTCCATTTGTTCTCTTCGTGAGACATTCGCCCTTCGTTATAATGTTTCTTAGGGGATATGTTTGAAACTTTTGACTCATTGCTCTTTTCATCATAGGAAGATTCAATATTAATGGTTCTTTCCGCAAAAGCTGACTGACAATCACTTTCAGAATTGTAATCGATTTTAACATTTTCCGGTGAGGCGTTTACCGATATATTTTCATTATCTCGTCCTCTATTATCAACTCTCACCAGTGACGTATCATGCGGATTTCTCTTTCTTGCTATCTTTGAGGGTGTCTGGGATTTCCGTTTTCTCCTTAAACCAAGCACAAACAAAACCTCTTCAAAGTTTTCATTTACGGATGTATTCATTAGCTCAGAACTATTAATATCATTTTTTCGAGCTTCTGGGTGCAGATTCTCACCAATATCCTTCGAATCATCCTTAATTGTAACTTTTGCAAGATCATTATTTTTATCCATATTGTCTGATTCTTCCAGTAGTGACAGTATATAAACGCTCTCGTCGTCCTTATAAAAGAGACAGGAATGATATTCACCACAAATAACAATTGTATAGCCTAATTGGCATAGAAACCACTCCAAATATATATAAACAAATTTGACTTTAAAGCTATCTTCTTCTGAAATGAGTACAGAAGAGGGCTAATAGTTCGACGGAATCAAGATTTGAGTTTCTGAATTATTTCATTTTATAGGCGTTATTGCTGATGTCATAAAATTCGTGGATTTGTTATGATTAAAGTAGATTTAATCGATTTACAAAATGTGTTTTTATTTATTTTATGAACATCATGCTAGAGCATTTTCACTTAATGAAACCACCTGCATACTATTTTAATGTAATGTCGAGTATAACAAATTTAAAACTCTCTTTCTGTTACGTAAATTATTACCTATCTTGTATAAGTAAATGAAATGAGTCGAAAATATCAATATCTGCTTGAAATCAAATTTTTAGAATATATTTAAACCTGATATGAGTTCTAAATAGGAATCAAATGAATCACGAAAACCCACGCAAAGTTATATATTCGAATCAACCGTGGAATTGAAGTTTAAAAAATTCTATCAATACCTATGCCATCTAATCTAACTCTGTTCCAGCACGATATTTTGTAAAACTTTTTGTTTCTTCTTATTAATAATTGAACTATTATTAATTGGAAATGAGCTAATATAGGAATTAGATTATGAAGAACGTATCGACAAATTCTAAAAATTTAATTAAAGAAAAATCTTATTTTAGGTTTTTTATGACATAAATGTCAAGATATTTAAGTTTTTTATAATGCCACTGAAGTTATACTAAGGGTTTTATTATAAGTGTAAAAAAAACATGTTTATTTAAAATACTGTTAATCATACCATCTTCCACAAATCATCTAATAAAAGTTACGATTAGAAATTTAAAGGAGTATATCGAATAATCAACTCAGCGACACAATCCAACAAAATTTCTCTTATGCACGTTTTTTTGTAGGTAAAAAGTAAAACTTGATTGGATTATTAATAAAGTAATTAATTCAGAATTTCATTAAAGAAAACGTGGAAATTTTGAATTAATAAACAAATAGGAAATTTAGTTACACAAATTTTTTATCTCATTGTTGAAGAACACAGATAAAATCTTTAAAAAAGCTTGAAAAGTCTCATGGAATTTTAACCGAATCAAAGCGTTTCTTTCTGAAACAGAACGCTGCATCTAATGATCGGAATTTATAAAATTCTGCAAAAGCATTACGAAATCCACCTGTTATATTTTTACTCTGTGAAGTTTTCGGAATTATATCGATGAAGTTTAAATCTCTGTGGGGCATTATTCATAAATAATTCATGCTAAAGATTTACACAAATATCAGACAAACCGAGATTTGAAATCCTTTTACACTTCCTTTGATTCTATCACGATCTTATTGTTTAATACAGAAGAATGGGATGCTCATTATTTCAGTTATATTATATTTGAAGCTTGAATACTAGTCAGTAAAATTGTTAAAGTATTCGTTCATTAAATAAAAGAAATTTAAGTCGGGCTCTTAGGGAAGCAAATAATTAATATTTTTCGTTAAACTAACCATACATTGGATATTTAGAACATTTTAAAAATGAATTTTGGGGACTGTTTTTGTATTTATTCCATGTATTTATTCGATAATATGTGAAAATCATGTCACTTAACTGATTATACCTCTCCGGCGACATCTGAAAAATGAGAAAGATTCCGTTTTTCTTGTTGAACCCCATCAGTCCTGTCTGGTATAGAGATGGTGTGGGGATTGCTTTCTCCAACAGATGACAGAACGTTCCTTCTACGGAAGTGGTTGTACCTTGGCCGGTGGTAGTTCTTTATATCCAAATATATTTCCGCCAATTCTCATAACTTCCGCCAGTTCAAAACACTCAAATTAATCTCAAGGCCTCAAAGATAAGCAGATTATTCTTTAGTATTCATTTAAATGGATATGAATGAGCGGGATCCATGTTTGCTTACACCTTTGCTAACTGGAATTTCTTCTGCACTTAAAATGTTATATTATTTAATTCCTCAATTACTCATCATTCAACTGTTTCAGTGATTAATATTCCAAGCAAAAGCTCAACAAATGATCTGTTCTAAAGATGGATCGCTAGAAATTTTATATCATCTCTGAAAATAATAAAACGAGTGAAATATTTTAATCTGGAGAAAGTTCCTTAAGAATTATCAAATAAACTTTCCAACTTAATTTTTATTGATTTATGATCTTATCGATTTGTCCACGTAAAAAGTTTAAAGATCGCGATATTCAAAGGTATTCGGACCTCACTCAAGTGTAAATATTGATATCAACATTCTTTATTATTGAAAACAGGATTGAATAAATGGTAGAAAACGTAACACTGTGTGGCAAAGATGAATTTGAATGCAATTTTTTTTATCAAATAATCCTTCATCGAAATATATTTGACTCATTTACTAAATCCTACTTTACATATTGGTAATTAGCCATTTTGACAATGCAACGGCATACTAATTAACATTTAAGGCGTAAGTTTATTGAATATGAGATCTCTTTATTGATTTAAATTCTTAGGGTTAAAATGTAAAAAGCTATTAATTTCAAAAAGTAAACACATTTTGCTTTAAATTAATATACCTTTTCATTGTGAACCTAAATAAAAAGAAACATAACAAAATATTTTTTATTTACTGTAAATTTAAATTTTGTATAAGTGCAATTTAATATGTTTCCATACCATTTACATCAAATTCTTCTGATCAAGAATTCTTCTGATCAAGACAATCAGAAAACAAACTTAAATTCTAATACTCTTGCTTTTGTATTTTTTATAGTGCCTCTCACACTCTTTTTCATTATATAAAATTCGCTTATGAATCATTTATAAATTCGCCTGTATTTGATGATATAGCATCATTTTCACTTCTGTGGCTTAATTTGTTTATCTAATTCGGATAGCTTCCTTCTTCCTCTGAGGAAAATGAGGGTATGAATAGCACATTCGACTAATTGTTCGTTTTTTTTTAGTTTTAATTTACGCATTTTATCTTTAAAAAGTGTCAGTAATATGCAGGGTAACATAAACTTTTATCAATTTCGCATAAAGACCAATTAATTCACTCCCATGAAAAAGTTGACTCATTAGTTTATTTGAGAAAAGCTTGAAGATCAAATGCCTCGTCGCATCAACAAAAAACCCCATAGTATTCGAATAAAGAAGAGTTTAGATTACAAGAAAAGACAGTTGTATTAAAAATATGGGCATTTAATTCGAATCATGTAGACTAAAAATTATTTTAGTCTGCATGCATCGAAAAAATCCAATTGCATCCTTTCCCCCAGCGCACTCTCTCACACTCTCAACGGAATAGACAGCGACACGACGTACCTTTCATTGCATACATTTTAAATTTAACACTTCTTCTAATTAAATGAAAACTCTATAAATGGTATCGAGCATTAAATTCATGACCTGTCTAGAGTGTTCACCAGAACCTGTGAAAAGAGGGACCTTCAAAATTTACAGATTGTTCTTCTCCTTATAATTAATTCACTGTTAATCACAAATTGTGCCATATTATGAAAATTGGAAGCAGAATTGACTCACAAGTTATTACTTCAAGCAGTCAATGCATCAATATGACAAAAACTGCAGAAAAAAATTATATTTAATATCAAGATTTTTTTCGAAGCAAGAAAAATGCTTGACAAAACTACCCAAGGAAGAAAAATGAATAAATAAAAAAGTTTGCAGGATCGTTTTAACAGAACCAGATTGAAAGAGATAATTGTAGAGCAGAAATAAATAAAGAACTCTGAAATAAAATCCAGACTGAAAAAAGATAAGAGATAAAAATTTCCACCATGTTTTAGCATCTATTTTATACATCTTTTCTACACTTTGTATCAAATTAATCAATGAACTGACAATTCAAATGCTTGTGATATGCATTCAAATAAATGCTATAACCCAACGGAACGATTCGGATAAAGGAATTTTGCTAAGTGTTCGTAGACACATACCGAAGCAGACATGATCTGCATCCTATTTTGATATGAATCGGTTAAAATTAAAAGTGCCTTCAAATGAATTTTCGGATTTTTTTTCTTATGAAGCACAAGAAAATGTGGGAAGTTAGGCTCAAGTAAAATGGGCTCAAAATAGCTAAATTCGATTAGATGCTGGGAATGAAAAATTATTTGTATACATTTAAAGAACAGTTTTAAAAAGAGATAAAAAGAAGAATCAACCTATAGTCCAAGAGGCAGATTTGGATCATCAATATAATTCATATTTAAAAAAGTAAGGAATAAATCATATCAAATTTTTCTAATCGAAATCAGTTCCAAAGTTTTGATTTCAAGCAGATATTAATGTCTAGCTCTTTTTATTTACTAATATGATACGAGATACTAAATACCTTACATAAAAGAAAGCCTGTTTTAAATTGGATATACTGCACATAACATTTGAATCTTATACAAATAGTTTTATTTGGAGAAAAAGCTCTAGCGTGCTATTTATGAATCAAATCAAAATATATTTTGGTAATCGATTAAATCTACTTTAATCATAGCAATTTTATGAATTTTTCTGACATCATTAATGACGTCTATAACAATAACTATCATATCAAAAGATAAAGATGGAAGAAATATCAAATTCTTTGAACAAAATATTAAGAATTAAAAATTAAAATTAAACACAATATTATATTTAGTGAGCGCTAATGCTGCTACTACTAGAATACCAATGATTCAATCTAACATAGCAATAGACAATAGGTTTAAAGTGAGATTTAAGATCAAAAGTGAAAGAAGTATAAGGAATCCGGCCTGAAGACTTTTTCAAGTGTCACGCTCAGGCAGGGATTCAAACCAGGGATTTTTCTGTGAGGGATCTGACAAGTTTGTCAAAAGATGACCCCTCGTGACCCGAAAATCCCAGAAAAATTAAGACCTTGGAGACAAATTAACTACACACAAATATAAAAAATTACACAGAAAAATAAAGAAGTAAATTTGAATCCAGATGGCTTACACAAATAGATTAGATCTTATAAAAGATCGTAAATAGCATAAGCAGTATAAAAAGCATACAAGCAAAGAGTTAAAGCATATATAAGAAACAATTTGAATCCAAAATAGAATAACCCAAATTATAAACACACAAGCAAACCGTTTAAGTAAATTATTTCACAATTTTTTAAATTTTTTTTTAAAAAACTAAATAGAAATACAGAGAAATACTCAAACCCTCACACAAAACAATACAAAGAAATCCAAAAACATACCAAAAAAGTTTTTTTGGTATGTGAGTATTTCTCTGTATTTCTATTTAGTTTTTTAAAAAAAATTAAAAACATTTACCTAAACGGTTTGCTTGTGTGTTTATAATTTGGTATATTCTATTTTGTATTCAAATTGTTTCTTATATATGCTTTAACTGTTTGCTTGTATGTTTTTTATACTGCTTTATGCTGTTTACGATCTTTTATAAAATCTAATCTATTTGTGTAATCCATCTGGATTCAAATTTACTTCTTTATTTTTCTATGTAATTTTTTATATTTCTGTGTAGTTAATTTGTTAATTTAAAGGTGAGAAGCCGTTTGTGTGTTTTCTGAGCCAGGGACGTTTTGATCTCAATTATGCTCCCTTAGAGCACGTTCGGATCCACAGAGGAGAGGGACCTCTTAAGCGCATCGTTTGCAGATAAAAATTCAAGAGCAACAGTGAATGCAATACCCATCACAGGAGGATTCATAAATAAACTTAATTACAGGAATGTTTCTTTCGTTCATAAATGAAACCACGGCCGAATTCTTTTTGGACAAGTTATAATTTTAATTCAGAGACAAACAAATTTATTTTTTAAATTATTATATGAGTTCAACTTTTTTAATTGCGCATATTTCCTGATATAAAACTCGCATTTCATTTTTTCTTCAATTGATGACGGATTAACTAGAGTTTCAACTGTTCAGAAACGGTTACTTGTGTGTTAACCCCTTAACTGGCTTATTTTCTTTATTATCTGTTAAGATAGCACCTTCTATTTTGAGAATATTTTCTTATTTTGATTTAAATGGAAATCCATGGAATACTTGGCTTATCTACATATTTGAAGTCATTTTACTATTGAATTATAATTGTTATGAATGTTTTATTTTTTGTTTACAACTATCAAAATTCAATAAATCGATGCAGGTAAAGCGTACGGGCAAACTGGTTAAGGGTTAAATGTTTATAGTAATGTATTGTATCTCTACCTTCATAGTCCGTTACAATAATGTCACTACTTCACTCAACTGGATCATTGATTTAGGGAAAAGAAGGTGTCGTCTCTTGTTTTGGTCTTAATTGAAAGTACTTCTTTTCATTTATAATATATTTTTATCTTTTCCTCTCAAGTTTCGATATATTTTAACTAAATGCCGATAAAATGAAACATTATTAACTGCAATACATTAACAGTTCTAATTTACCTCTAATCATATAAAAAAAATTGTTATTAAGACCAGCATTTCGATTTTAAATAGGTGGGAGCAGTAGTTTTTGAATGCAGTGTTTTATTTTTTGTAATAAGTATTTGTGAAGTACTGTGAATTTTTATTTGTTTTAAATGAAAAACTTATTGCAAAGTGGAAATAGTTTTTCCTTTTTAAAAAGTATTGCGCATTCGTGTATTGAGAAAGGAATCGATTAATTATCTGAATTTTATGGGAAGGTCAGTTTATTGGTATAGGTTTAACTACTTGAAGCTTGCTTTGGACCCTTATAAGCATTTCTATTGCTCAAATGAATAATCAAAAGATTATCAGAATGAAAAAGATAGAGCGATCTAAATACATTAATTAATTATTAAATGTTTTTTTTAAACTATTATCTATTAAACATATGCTGATTATTAATTTTTAATACTAAATATATTTCAGAACTAGGATAGTAAAAAGAATTTTACAAGGAATTATTTAATACGATTACTGATTTCAAATTTCAGATATCATTGTAATATCATTGTCAGACTCTAAGATTTCAGAGAGAAGGTTAGTTACGAATCAAATGAGCTTATAAATTATTCATACAATGAATCTATTTTAACCAGAGAAAGGGTCAAGAATTTCATTAAATGCAATGCGTTCGGAATTAACTACGCCAAGAAACTCAAATATTGATATCGTCTCTTTGTGATCTTTTATTTATTTATTTATATTTTCGATTTTTAGGAACTTTATTTAAATTGGAAAAAAATAGATCAATGCACCTGACTGAATCAAATTGGAGTGTTGAATTACTGCTAGAGTTACTAATGCTGTAGTTCATCACCACAACTTGAAGAATCTGATATATATATATATATATATATATATATATATATATATATATATATAATGGAGATGAAACAAATGTATGGAAAGAGAGAAGGAAAATTATGTACTTGATTTTTATAAAATGAAAGAGACCAATCTGAGAAAATACTGCCAAATGAAAAAATATCTAATTTTTGTCTCCCTCGAACGAAATACCAAAATTTTGTAGTATCTTTTCATAAGAAATCTCAAACAATTCACTACGTAGGTTCGGACTGTTGTTACCTTTTTTGATTCAGTCTTAAATATTCAAAAAAAGGGAAAACCATTCTAAAGAATATGAAGCTTAAAAAGCTTTTACAAAATTCCTTGAACCCAAATACAAAACTGAATGTGTTTTTCCAGTGTTAAATTAGAACATCAGTCGGTAAAGATCTCTTTATGAACTAAAACAAAGAGAATCTTCTTTGAGTTTATCGCTTATTCAGCTAGTATCAACGGGTAATACCATTTGAAGGGACTAAAGGACGGAGTTTTAATAATAGGCAAAAGTCTTTTATGGATTTCCTTTAATATGCTACTAAATGAATTGGTATAAATAGCGAAATTGCTTCGCAACAAAGAAGCGTTTTAGGAATGAAGGGACTTTTTAATGACTTATTTAAGATGGCACAACACATGTCAGTAGTGCAACAGGAACTCATGGACATGTCGAAAAACTGCCGTTTAAAATGGAATAAAAAGAGACTGCGGGTCAGTCTTCTCCTTAATACTAAGTTTCTTGAAAATAAACACATTCATCTGTCCTGTTGTTTGACGCTTTCCCGATTAGCAACCAGTTAATAAGTGAAAGGATTTATTTAAAAATTGTATATATATGTAATGATATTTTACTTTAACTTTAAATACAATTAATTCCCAAAATTTCGTCTTAATTTAGCTCACATTAACTTCCTTCTAAAATAAGCTTTTCTGATCCATTTCACAATGCCTATTTCATAAATAAAACAAGTATTATAAAGATAATACGTTATCGAGTCCACGTGACGAATAGATGGATAATAAATCATCGGTGTAAATATTTTTTCTGAGGATTCCTTAAATGAGGAATAAATCACTTATATAAAATAGATTATTTTAGCTGAGATCCTGCTTTCCTCTTGTTTAAAGGTCAATATAAGGTGAAAAGTATGACAATTCCCTTCAGATATCTACACGTAATGATGCATGAGGATATCATAGTACATAAGTCGAGGGATAGATGTTTCGTCCCTTTATATATATATATATATATATATATATATATATATATATATATA
>JAOUZG010015744.1:30842-44165 GCA_026289955.1 Argiope argentata | reverse complement strand
AAAAAAATACTAAAAAATTTAAATATTTATGGCATCTTATTAGTATCAAACTGTGAAGAAAGCTTGTTTCACATTCGTGAATTAACTATCTCAATAAGCCCAGCAAGGACGTACCTCTCTAGTCCTATTTTACACTATGAATATTTATCCACTTTACAATACTATAAAAAAACAATAATTTTCCAATGTCCTATTTTCACGAGTACTTTCAGATACCCCCATGTATGTAATTTATAAGAATCTGGAATCAAAATCCAGTACAAAGAATAGAATCAGAAATTATCTTGTTGTTTTAGTTGTTAATAATAATGAAATCCTGACCGCGTTACAACGGAAAGTGGACGCAATAAGCGTGTGAGGGTAAATACCCCCACAGAACTGTAGGGCAGTAAGTGATTTCCGAAATGAAAATGACATTCGCTTACAGAACTCTTTTATGCAAACAGTAGCATGTTCACCTACCATACAGATAGAACACAGGTTGAAAAACAGCCATGCCCAAAACAGGACTCGAACCTGGAACCCTCAGATCACGGGATAGTCTTACTACTCCTACGCCAGGACGCCACTGATATTTTGGTTTTTATTAAATAATATTGCTCTATTAACAAAAGTGGAAATGAAAGCCGAATTCAGGATTTCAGTCAAATGATGTAACCATCAGTTTAGTCAAGGAGCCTAAAAGTATAAGCTTGCTTATTCTTTGAAATAGAAAAGCACAATCGGTCAAAAATTAAGATTCAAGAAATAAAAAAAAAATCCGAATTTTATTTTACTATCATATTTTAAATCTTAAAATAATTTTTATACATAATTTGATTAATGGAAAATAATTTAGAAGCAAATGATTATAAATATACATTGGAATATATTTTAATGTATTGAAAATGAAAAAAAAAGGAAATATTTAATAAGTATTAGGTGGAAAAGAAAAAAAGAAAGCTAATTTGATTTTATCATACCATTTATCATAAAATATTCTTTAATCGAATCTCATTGAATTTCAGACCATTTTCTATTTCCGAGGATGGTTAAGAGTAAAAAAATATAGAGAAAATATTCTGGCAAACGCTGGTTTAAGGTAAATTTCTATTTAATGAAAATTAAAATCTGATTCATATTTTTCTTTAAAATACTTTCGCTCTTAGTCAAATATATTTAAAATTGAAAAAATTTTTATTGCTGAAATCAATGATCAAATACATTCAAAGTAATAAATTCGAAACAATTGTGTCTATGAGGATTAAAAAAATCATCCAATACCCAAATTTCTATCCTACCCCTGCAATAATAATAGGTGACCTTGATCATAAATTTTATTTTTTATTTTAATTTAGTTAGTGTGAAGATTAAAATAACAGAAATAATGCCAGAAATAATTACATAAATCGAATGTTAATTTTAAAAATTCGATAATTAATTTTGAATATCAGGCAAAGGGCACTAGTACCTTCTTCAACAAATGAAACTTTCAAAAATTTTTAATCATTGAATATACTTTAACAAAACACGAGTTACGAAAATAAAATCTCTTTTTACATTCTGAAATAGCTTTAGAAAATAGCTTTCGTTGTTGCACCTATTTAACTTTATGTATAAATTTCTGATAACTCGTAATTTTTTTTTCAATTGGAAATGAATGGCTCGATACCGGTGCCAATTGTTCGAAAACGCAGTGACTTATGGAGAGAATCACCCTTGCTTCTTTTGCAAGAATGATGGCAACATATACACGCGAACGAAGATAGGAATCTCAGGTAAAACGCACCATGAAGCTAAAAAAGAAATCTGCGGGAAATTCGAAAGATAATTGTCTGAATTTAAGTCAAGTTGTCCGACAAAATGAAAACAAAAAAAATTGAGTTGATAAATTTGTCGAGGTTTCTAAATAAAGAAAACTTTATTTCTTATGTCTTCTTCAAAAAGAAACAGATGTATGACTTTAGGACAGAATTCCGATAATGAAGAACTAAGGACTCCTTCTGATATTTCTTATTTTAATCTAGTTTCAGAAGTTCAGATGATGGAAGTCAAAAGTAAAGAAAATGTGTCTCTTACAGCTTCGTCTGAAAAGGCCGAAAATCGTTTCAGACATTCGTAATATTGAAACAGCGATAAATTTATAAGCTCGGAAGAATTTACTTTTGGTTTTTTCGTAAATACTGACTTAAAAAGCGAAAATTGTCACTTGAATTTTCCGACGAATTCTCTTAATTTTTTTTCACAATAAATTCTAAAAATATTAATTTTTAAAAATGAAAATGTCAACTCATTATTTCCAAAATAATTGTCTTTTACGTTCTAAAATTCTTATATCGAAGCTAATTTCTTTCTAAAAATACAAATTTCATAAATTTCTTTTCTTTTTAAATATGTTTATTTCTTGTTTCTACTTTAGTTTCTAAAACTATATAGCATTAATACCTTAATTATGTATCAGACATATTTATTTCACTAATTATATAATCACGTGGGTTTTTTTCATTGTTCTAAAATAGAAGATAGTTATTTTTATGAAATATACAGTTTACAGGATAAATGAAAGAGCAGAGACACACTGGAGATTACAGTTAATAAAAGTTCTTTGATGTCATGATAATGGTCTGAATTAGAAATATTCATATACATGAAAAGCAAAAACTGATGAAGATAATCATAACAATTCAAATAAGACGACTTTAATATCGGGTAGTTTAGTGAGATTAGAAATATGAAGTTACATTTAAATTACTCATTTTAAATCAAACATAATAAATATAATGCAAATGGGACAGTTCCCTGCGGTCAATAGTAGAAAGCAATAAAACTTAAGGCGACATTGTAATATAAAAAAGTAAATACTCATGAAATAGAATTTAAAATTTTATTTGCTTGTAAAATCATAAAGAATTTAAAATAATAATTCTAATCAAAAATTACACAGAATTGAGTCAAATAATCCATAAAAAATTTCAACGATTAAGAATTTATATTTGTCATGAGCAATAAAATATACAAACGTATTTTCTTTAAAATGTTAATAAAAAATAAAAAAACCTCTTAGAACTTATTCAAAAGAGATTGTTGGATCGAAGAGATTAATTAAACGAAGCGTTTGATTCGATGAAAACCAATCCAATTGTGTTTTTTTAGCATGTTATTAACTCCATAAACGATATTTCCATAGATTCATCTCTTACTTATGTTGATGAACTTTCGCATGATTTTGGAAACGTTGTATGTACAAAAATTCCTTTCCGTTCATGTCACATTTGTTCTGTTCGTTGCCTGTGTGCATGTCATAACGTATCTTTGGAGAACAATCTCTTTCAATGACTGTCCACAGATTTCACATGGAAAATCATTTCCGGTATAGATACTTCCGTGTCTCTTCAAATAAATATTTCGTTCATGTCCTGTCCCACAAACATAGCAATTGAATGGTTTCTCATCCGTAGGGAGTGTAACAAGCTGCTTTAGAAGAAATTTCCGTATGAATGATTAGCCACTAAAGTCGCATTTGTTTGGTTTCACTCCTTAGTGCATCAGCATATGAGTTAATAAAGGATAGTTATTTTTAAATAGCTTTCCTCAAAAATGTCAAGGGAAGGGTTTTTCGTCCATGTGGATTCGAAAGTGTTGCTGCAAAATGCATTTCTTCGGAAACCATTTCCCACAAATGTCAAATTTGTGTTTTTTTTTTCTTTAACGTGGAATCTCATATGTTCTATTAAATTCCATTTAATTTTGAATCGCTTTCCGCAAATATCGCAAGGGAAGGGTTCTTCATTCCTGTGCGTTCGAAAGTGTTGCTCTAAATGAGACCTCATCAGAAAGTCATTTCCGCAAAACTCGCATCTGTTTGCGTTTTTTTTTTTTTCAATTCCGTGGGCTTGTATATGAGTTTTAAGCCCGTACTTCTTTTTGAATGCTCTTTCGCAAATTCTGCATTTGAATTGTTTTACATTATAGTCCATTGAATGGTGTGGTTTGCGTTCAAATTCTTCCTGTAAGGTACTTTCTTTATTTTCATCGAATGGGAGTCGGGAAGGACCAGAAACTGCATGGACGTCACTTGCAGAATTTTTATCGTTACCCTCAGTCTTATCTGAAAATGAAACTAAACTCGAGTCTATTTTGTTTATTAGTCCCGAACGTCATTTCTATCGCTAAAAGAGGATCAGTGCAGTGATATGAGATTTCGTTGACTATTTCAGAGCAGACTGCTTCAGGTAATGCAGGTAACTGCTCACTGTCCAAATTGATATTCTTATTTGCATCAATAGCTATCTCCTCCTCCATTTCCTGCAATATTTGGTTTGTACCCTCGTTTCCTTCCGTCCAAGGGCTCTTTAGGCAGAAATGTCCCTCTTCGCGATCAAAGGGTTGATCACAGTAGTAACACCTCAGCTCCTTCATTTTTTCCCGAGACCTTCTTCAATTTTGATGTTTCATTGAAAAAGATAAATAATTTATTATTTTCTTTTCAAGTCACTTCAAAATAAATTATGTAAATCTAAAGTCTAATAATTGAGGTGCAACGGAAAATTTGATAAGCCCTTGATGTGCAGTTTTTGTCATATAATTAAGAAAAATATATAAATAAGTAATTTTAATTTTCGATATTTTTCAGCAGATATATTTAGATATCAAAATCGATAAATTCTCTGAATCAAACTAATAAATATTTTTAACGTCCTTAAAACTATTAAGAAAAGCGTTACAATATGTAAAAATCACGCCACTCTTGGTTAAAAAAATTTCCAATGGAAGCAAACATTGTAGTTTTAGAAATATCGTATGTTTAAATTATATCAAAAAGATTCATATGAATACATTCTGTAATGTCGGTCAAGAGTGGCCTTAAAAATACCCAAGGAAATTTGTAAATATCCATTTTTAAATTTCTTTCAAAATGCTTTTCGTACACCATAGATTGGAGTGTATTGTTTAGGGTTTTAATCGTAGATATAATTTCAAGGAAAACATATTATAAAAAAGTTCTAAAATATTTCATTTTATTATGCCCAGAAAGCTGTAAATACTTTGGTTAAAAGCGTTCTTCTACGATTTTGATTCCATGCAAAAAGAAATACAACGTCATTCCTCGCTTATTTTCTAGAGATCCAAGTAATGTTGTTCTACAGAATGAAAGAAAACAAAAAAACAAGATAGAGTGAAATTCTGAATCTGGGACATTTTGAATGCGGTTCAAAACTTTATAACCAGTTACTGCTCAAGAATAGACGCTGCCAGATCTTTAGAACCCAAGCGAAAAGAAATATGAAATCATTCCAATTTAATTATCACTTATTCTATTAAATCACACAATACTTATATTGCTATAAAAGCCTTTCAAAACTGTAAACTAGCAGTTTCTACTTTTATTCGATTTTGTTATTTAGCTCTTCGTTTCGGAAATTAAATGTATGATTCATTATATTAGGAATGAATGTTAGTTAATATTTTTTGAATCTTTTGTAATATTGTCGAATTTTTAACACATTAACAAATATTCCATTTATAATTAAAGTATTTTAATATTAATAAGAATTTCTTTAAGTCCATATTGCATTCTTTGAAAACATATCCAAAAAATTCCCTTGTGCTGCATGTACGATAAAGAGATGAGATTTCTTATAATAAAGGGTAATAATACTTGTCATAGATTATATAGATATAGCTTTAAAATTCTTTCTCGCAAAAATAACTAGAAAATGAGATAAAATTGTATTACGAACCATACAAATTTGTAAAATATTATTCATGTTTTCAGAAAGAATAAGTTTTCTAAATATGTAATGAAATAAATATTCTGAACAAAGCACTCAAAATCACCTATTCATATAATATCTTACACGACAAAAATTATCAAATCAATGTTATATTAGCAAAAAAGTATTTTTAAAAAACTAAACAATTCTTTATTTCAAACACTTATTGAAAGTGAAGTTTACTGCGAATTTATAATTGTTAGTTAGTTATTTCTAACTGTAATTTCAGCATATAAAAGATGAGAATAGATTCTAAAAATAAATTTTATTTCCAATTTAATTTAATAATAAAATATCAAATCTTTATTCAAAAAAGCGAATTTTATGTGTACTGAAGATTTAGAGTAATATTTCTGTTTCTTGGGTTAAATGCAATGGAAATGTCACTTAAACCCATCTAAATAAATCGAGCATTTCTTTCACCCACTTGAAGTGGATTAAAAACTATTCTGTAAAGAATTTAAGAGGTAGAAAATGAGCAAACCGTTGATGCATTATCTGCAATTCATTATTTTTAATTTTTAGTGACAATTCAAAAAATGTGTCGTCTACCTCTAATTTTAAATTGAGCAAACAATTAGTTAGCTATTTCTAATTCTAAGTCGAGTATTTAAGACTTAAGAAGAGATTCGAGAGAGAAAGTTTGATTTCGAATATATTTTAGAATAAAATATCAGGGTTTTATTCTAAAACAAATATATACATAAATTTTGTTTTTGTAGTATGATAAGAAGGTTTTTTTTTTTTACTTAGAAATATTAACTCTAGCAATAGAATATTTAGATTGCTGTTTAAAAAAGAATGCCTACAATAAATATTGATAAATTATAATAATAAATTAAATTTTTTATTTAATAATAAGACATGATACTTAATAATTTTATTTAATATTTTTTTTATTTAATAATGTTTTACAACAATTTATTAGATATTGGTGCATTTTCTGGAGAGGAACAAATCTATGCTACTATTATAAATGTGAAAGTTTGTATGGAGGGATGATGTTAGTCAATCAAGCCAGAACGGTTAGTCAATCAAGTTAGTCAATCAAGCCAGCTGAACGAAACTGGAATTATTTTAATATTATCTTATCATTCTAATGGAATCCTTTATTATTTATTGTTATTTTCGTGGATTTCTCGTCAGAAAGACGTTTTCCTCACAGAAAAGTTCAGTTTTCTTTTATTAAGAATTTCTTAAATCGCTTCCTGCTCATAAGACAAATTAGTTGAACCGAGTAAGTGTATTTATTCTCTCCAATTTCTTCTTAAGAAAAGCATCAGTCTGTTGTAGTGAAGTTAATAAGAGCAGATGTATTCATTTTTTTTCTTACGCTGTTCTTGTGTTAGTATAACTTGATTTTTACTATTCATTTCTCTTGATTTTTTTCTGTTGTAGGTATTCCTTCTGCCTACTTTTATTATTTTCGATTATTTTGAGTGCATTCCGTATTACTACATTTTTTTATTTATTTAAAGGTTTCCATTAATTTGCTGCAGCGTTTATCGAAACCGTACGAACGAAGATGCTTTTACGGCCTTTCGAGCTACATTCGGTCATTTCGCTTAAGTTTGGCGTTTTTGAAATTATATTAAATTTGTATTAGCTACATATTTTTCCTTTATACTTGTAGTAATATATTTCCGTTAGCCAATAATGTAAAATTCTGCCAAATATGCTTGTCGATTGTTCGTTTGCGTCCGTCAAATCAAAAAGTTCATTTATATTTTTAAGTTCACAGTTTGGAAATAGCTTTTTTCACCTCGCTAATGAGATTCGACGTAACATGTTTTCTACGGGTTCTTTCAAATGATTCGTTTAATTTAAAAGTTTAAAATTAAAATGAAATGAAACATTGTTAATTAATCGATCTTTCGATTCCTTCTGAAGTACTTTTGAATAAAAATAGTAGAAATAATAAAATTTGAAAATTTCTAATATGTATTGTGTTACCTCATCTGACGTTTAAAATTCACAGCTTTACGTAGCTCCATTTGGTGTTGAAAGTTTACACATGCATACAGTTTGATAACATTTTACATTGTGATTACACTGTCAGTTCTCAAATATAAACATCAAATTTCCACGCGTACGAAAACGCGGGTAAAAGCTAGTATTTAATAAATGCTTTCGTAAATTACATCTTTTCTTTATATTAAGAAATAAAATACACTGGAAATGAAATATTTCTGATTTTTTGTATCAGCCATGCAATTATTTCTGGTGATAATATTATAACACGAAATGAAAAAAAAGTGGAAATTTCAATTCATTGTTAACTGAAAAATAAAATTTTCTAATGTTTAAACCGTAACTCGAGTCAGAATCACTCCACATTGCTCAATATCTTTGATTACCACGTGATATTTTGTCCTTTAACTCATTCAATTATTCTGAACCGCTAAGGTTGTTCTTTATAGCATTATGTTGGTTTAAGTGTGAACACGTGCATATAACAGAGTTATTCTGTTTCACAGTTTTTCTTGTTATTTGTGAAACCATAATCTTCATGTCTTTGAAAGTTCTTTTAATTTTAAAAATTAAAAAAAACAATAACAAAATATTTATAAAATAAGGTTATAAAAAATTGTATTCAATTTTTTTGTTAAATTCTACTAGTTATTTACACTAGTTCAATTCGATTGCTCTAAACAAAGTAAATACTCATTAAAAGATTGTTTATGATTTTACTATTACGTTTTTCAACATTTAATATTATACTATTCAACGTTTTAATGCTAATATTTTTTGTGATTCGGCAAATGCATGATGCTCTTAATGTATTGTGTTTCCAAAATAAGTTCTGTTTACCAAAGACAAACTGGAAAAACGAGTCTTTTTCCGTCCCGTTCTCTTGTCTCATGATTAAATTCATATCGCCAGTTACGGGTGAAATATATTCTGAAATAAATATTCTAAATGAGGTACAGAGAATAATTTGTAACATCTCATTCTTAACAAATGAATCATATCTTATAAGAAGTAAAATCACCTGTAGCATGGTATGTTTATCAACAAAGTTATAAAAAACGAAATTTGCTTATTTTTAAATACTGATTGATAGCATATAATCTAACGAAATCCTCAATGTTAGTGAAACATTGTTAACTATGATGGTGCCTATAAATATTCAGAAAAGGTTTTAACTTGCTTTCAGATGCATTTTTACAGTAAAACATCAAATAAAATAAAGGAAATCGTGTTAAATGAAAATAGCCGGAGCACATGATATAAAGAGAAATTTTTCTTCTGATTTTGAAGTTATGAAAATAGTTCACAAAGATCGAGATGAATTGCACTCCTGACTGTAAAGTGTTTCAAATCTAGAAAAAAGAAAAAAACATCGTTTTTGAAGTGTTTGCTCCTCAATATTTTCTTTTTCTCCTTCAGGAAAATGCGTCGTCCAGAATTTTTTAAATTGATCAATACTATTTATGAGCTTCAGCCGACATTCTATTGGCAAAACTGAATTAATCTACCTTTAATTTTTTCAAAATATGGACCAATGTCATTGAAAAAATTCTAAGATATTTATAGACCAAACCGATGGCTGAAAGGATCCAATTTTTTTAAATTACAATTTGTGATTCACCAATTTTTATTCTTCATTGCATATTTTAATATACTTTGGATTCAAAACAATAGATTGAAATGTAATCATCTTTCTTGTACATCTATAACAAAGAATATTTACCGAAATACAGAATTGAATGGATTATTCCAAATTTGTCTTTTTAAATTTTTTATTTATAACAATCACGGTCTGACAAACAAACAACCTAAAACATTCACAAAACATGGAAACAATGAGAAAATTTATACATTACGGAATTTATAATCCAACTTCCTCCAGGCATCCCCGCCTTTCATTCTTAACACTACCAATCAAGACACACCATCACGTTCAGGTCAGCACTCGAAGACGAAACAGTCTGCAACGCCACCGGAACGTCAAACATATCATTATTTTAAATAAAGTGCTGGCATCTATCGGCCTTTCTAACAACTACCAGATCAAATTCTTTACAATTCTCTTTCGATAGCCCATAAACCACCATGAAAACCGAAAAAATCAAGGCATAGTTGAATAAAATCTTTTGTATTGTTTCAACCTCCAACTTGTGAATTTTTATCACATTTTGAATGAAATTAAGGAATTGACCCTGTGTATGTTTTTTATGCATCTGCCTGAAAATAAAGAGCATATTTCAAAAATGTAACCATTTGTATTAAACCATATTTGTTTGGTATGTGTTCTCAGATATACACTAAAATCGGGTTCTACATCAAAATTTGGTTTCAATCACTTGCAAAATTGCATTGTAAATGCAACATTTTTTTTCCATAAAACATAAGGATATATGCAAAACAGTCTCGATAAGAATGGAAATATTAAAAGCTGAAATCAGGTAGAAGATTTGATTCGAAATCATATCGCTTGCGTTTAGAGAATAGGTATGAAAAAGAATTTAGGATCATCGTATAATCACAGAGACAGATTCGAATCAATAGCAGAATTAAGATTTTTTAAAAAGTAATCGTTAGATTTTATATCAAAATCTTTTAATTGAAATCTTGATTCGGAGCATATTTTAATATTTCCAGCTCATTTAATTCAATAACTAACCTATTTCAAGATTTTCTCAGCATCTTACATAAAAGAAATGTAATTTTATACATGATATGCCAGCACGTGCATTTGAACCTTTTGCAGGTCTTGATTTAAGATGAGAAAGCTCTAGCATACTGTTTATGAAACGAATGAAAAAAATACTTAATAATCGATTTAATACATTTTAATCATAATAAATGTTTTATGACATCAGCTATAACGCCTACAACAATGATTTCTCCAAGGTTTCGAATTCTTGATACCTTCACATCATCAGCAGATTTCTTTACAAGTTTGATAAGACATACTATTTAAATTTAAATATTGGTATAAAAATGGTTCTATACTTGTGTCAGAAATGCAATGGAATATATTCTTACGGAGAGAATCATTTATGTCCATCTTATAAGGTGGATGAGGACATGCATATATTACAACAACTAGAAGAATCGGACAAAATAGATGAAAAGCATGATTGCGAAAATGATATAATTAAGGAAAATTTGAATGACATCGATGAGAATCTGCATTCAGAAGTTCTGCAAAATGATAGTGAAAATTCTGCACTAATGAATGCGTCGCTAAATAAAAATGAAGTTTTGTCAGTGCCCGACTCAAGGGGGGAATTGAAATTCAAGACAACTTCGAAAAGATCTCAAATGAGAACTCCGACTGATATTTCAAAAGTGGAGGCTCAGGCGAATAACGAAAATGCTACCGTAAATGCTTCATCAGAAAATATTGAACATGCCTGCAATTCTGAAAGAGACCCACAGTCGGATTATACTAAAACAGCAGATGTCACCGGATCTCTTTATGATGAAATTTTTGGTGAATCGAGAGCTTCAAATTTATCTTCCGGAAAAACTAATGAAAAATGTGAAGTGACTCATGAAGAGGAAAAATGGCAATATTTTCATAATGATGAAGATTTGTTTCTGGATAATCTAGGTCGTGTTATTATAAGAACTCTTTCAGCAAACAAAATTTTTCTGGAAACCAAAATTCTAACTTGCAGTCTGATTTTTCACAAGGAAATATGGAATCCAAACATAACATCGAAATTTCAGGCAGTCTAAAAAACGAGCCTATTTCACTTGAAATTACTTCCAAATATTGTAATAGCAGCAACCAAATGGCTGACAATGACGAAGAAACAATCTCCTCCATGAAAGATGGCATTGCAGTAGCGGGACCTTCAAGAATGCGAACCCACCAGAAAAAATTTCTTTGCGATATCTGTTCTAAACTTTTTGAATGGGAATGTAAGGTTGAAAATCACTATCGATTACATCCTGGCGACAAACCATTCGAGTGCAGAATTTGTAAAAAGTTGTTTTCTCAGAAAGGAGACTTCAATATACATTACAGAATACACTCTGGCGAAAAGCCATTTGTGTGTCATATATGTCAAAAAGCATTTGCTCAGGCCTCTAATCCTAAGAGACACATCCGGACTCATACTAAGGAAAAACCTTACAAATGCCCCGTTTGTGGAAAGGGGTTCACTACCAGCAGCTATTGCAACAAACATCGAAGAGAAAAACATGATGGAACTCAATGAGTAAATTACAGAATTAATTATTTTATCCTAGTATGAAACTGCTTCACATTCTCTATCGAACTAAAATATTTTTAACTCAATTATTACAATTGAATTTTTAAAAATTTTCGATGGATTCTATAAAATTGACAAAGTTTTCTCAAGTCCAATTTTAATTTTTTTTAGATCTGATCAACAAGTTTTGGCATTTTACTTGATAAAAAATCGGAGAGAGATACAAAATTTTTAATTTAATGTGTTTATATCTATTTGTATATGATTGTAAACATTATTCACTTTTTTATAAAAATTCCAGCGCTTATATATGCTTGTGAAGATCCCTTTAATTCAAGAAAATATCTTCATTTGTTCAATTTTACATCAAAATTAAATATTTCTAAAAAACTGTGATGTAACTAATTTCATTTCTAGATTATTGAAAGATTTTAGCATAAACTTTACAAATATCTTAACTTTATAATAATAATAGCACTTATAGAAATGTGTTTAAATTGGCTTACGATCGATCAAAAACTTTATAAATTACTGTAAAGTATTAATTTTCAATCGGTATTATTCTTTATAATAAATGTTACTTTTTTAGTTAAAATTAATTTTTAATTTGATGTTCTTTTAGTAAAAAAATATTTTTATACCAGTGTGGAGAGTTAGAGCTAACTGAAAATCTGTTTTAACTGTATTTACGAATTTCACAAAGATTTCTTTTCTATCTACATGTGCTTGATATTTTTAATATGTTTTGTGAACGCTGTAATAAATATTTTTATTACATAAGAGAGTCTCTTATTTATTATCATTTCATTGAAGTGCATTGAGGTAATTTTCATTAAAGAAAATACTCTTACATAAAAGTTTAGTTGGAAAGATGAGAATGTGTTTTCTGGAGGAATGTTTTTGATGCATTTATCAAAACTTGAGTGAAAGAACAAATGAATCAAATTTTTAGATTTTTTTATAATCAAAATTTTTTAAAATATTACAGGTTTTTACATCATCACAAAATTAAGTATTCCTCATTTTAATCATAATAGCTTCAGTCACATAATTTCCCTAATTTTCAATCAATTCCTAAAAAATATTTTAAGCTCATTTTGAAGCCTTACATTTCATTCATGAAATGAAAATTTATTCGCTTTTATTGTTGGCCCGAATATTTCAGTCAAATTTACTTTTCATTGATAATCATCAAAACGAGATGTGCTTGCTCATTTGTAAATGTTGATTGATTATCAGCATAAATTATACTTTTAATTAAATTTTTACAATGTTTTTTTTTTTATATTTCGGATTTGACTTCAAATGAAGCAGTGGTGACCAAAAGTTTTCCATGTGACCGTTTTTTTTTAATTCTTTCTTTCTGTGATAATTGGATGTAAAAATATATAGACTAAAAA
>JAOUZG010015744.1:0-30832 GCA_026289955.1 Argiope argentata | reverse complement strand
CCAAATGGATGTCACTCACAGCCATTCATACATAAAAGTGGAAGTTAAGCAAAAGGAAATTGGTGTTTGCCGGATTTACTAATAAATGAAATTTATGAATACAACGAACTCAGAATGTTTCGTTTAAACAGATTTTTTCTTAATTCCGGATAATAAATTTACACGTGTATAAATTTAAATAAAGTAATCAGTCTTATTAAAGCGGTCAAGTTGTAAAAGATTATATAATCACAGACTGAATGCTTTTGCAACTTGCTTTACTTTTTTTTAATCCAATAAATGGGATTATTTGTTTCCGCTTTAAAGCTTTCTTTTTTATGATTTTCAGGCTGGATCATCAGTCCGGATTTCTTCCTTTCTTTATTTTGTTTCTTAGGTTTTTTTTTTCTCTTTTCTCTTTTGTATTTTCTTATTTATCATTTTTACTTCTGTTTCTTATTCATCTATCTATCTATCTATATACCTACCTACCTACCTACCTACCAAGCTCTTTCATGATTCAAAGCATTCCTGTAATTTATTTATATTTATTAAAGAGATATTTTCTTTCACACAGAACCTTTTTCGGGGAAACTTACATTTGTTTTTACCAACAATAATTTAAAAATATCATTGGAAAAACAAATTTGCTTGCAGTTGCTGTAGTGTCAATATTCTATTATCTTCTCATCTGATAACAGAATTGATTTCGTTACGATAAGTATTATTCCTGAAAAATTATTGATATCTTTGTAAATTTTTTCCACCTATGAATTTTCGACTCACAATATCCTTCAGATTTTTAATTTTTTATACATAGCACGTTCAGTCATGGACTCTTTAAGCCAGTTTTACTCCATCCATCCAATCTATATAATAAATCGCAAATTTCAGGCGACACCCGTTCGAAATATTTAAAGAGTCCCCCATAATATTGGGTGCATATTCCATATAAAATTGAAATGATAGAAAATAGAACGGTTTTCATACTCTATCTTTCAGTCTTCTCTATGGCAATTTTGACAGGTTTTCGCATAACGATTAGTTAGGGAGGGCAAAGCTCCGAATAAGTGATAGGGAGAATTTCAGAATGAATTTTTTAGATGTTTACTGAAATTTATTGCATGAATAATTAGATTGTGACACTGTAGTACCCCTTAGAGGCTGCTATACTTCCCAATTACTGCAGTTGAATATCAAGGCTTAAAATACCTTTTGAAAATCTTCAATTTCTTAACTCCATTTATTCTTTGTAAATCCGCATTCGTTAAATATTTTTCACAGACTTTTGAATCTTATCTTAGCTTAGCTTAGAATCTTAATTATTCATTAAAAGCAGGTCCGTATTGTAAATATAGAAAGTTTAAACCCAGTCCACAATGACGAGCAGGAGTTAGTCCTTACCACTAGATAGGAAACTAGGATTCATTTTTAATGTTTTTGGTCCATAAATAATAATATTATATGAACACTAATTTTCGATAACAATCTCTAAATAGTTTATAAAATTATTTTTACGTTTATTCAGAGACGGTCGTTTGTTCTATTCCAGTGACCTCTCATATGCATCTCACTGCCTGTTCGACGGATCAGGTTGGAGATATCTAAGCCTCTTTGTTTCTCCTCTCCAAACAAATTAATTAGAAGACAATAGAAGAAATATTACAAGCTTTGAGAAAGTCCTTTTTCAGATCTGTAACCGTATTTAACATTTACTGAAGAAGCCATTAATTATTCGTTTTCTTTCGTTTGAACTTCGATTAACCGAATATCTGGAAGGGTATCCAAATAGGGAAATTCATCAGGTGTCTTTACTTGTGCGCTGTTTGCGGCATTCCTTGAAAATGTCTCAGTGTGTGAAAAAGTGTAGTTAAATGTCTCGAATCTGCAAGGATGATAACCGTTTGTCAATATATTCTTTCAACGTTTACAACGGTATCGCTTAGAAGCATCTCCGTCATACATTTAAAAAATCTAAACTCCTAAAAGATGCAAAGACATTTTAAGACATTTTTTTTTCAGTAAATAAAATTGTTCTTCAGTGCAAAAAATGTGACGATTTCACAAGTTCCTTCCAAAAGTTACACAATAAGACAGAGTTACATATATGTTACCGAGAAAGACCGAAATTGGGGAATGTCGACTTTCACCGGTGAATGTCAACGAACACCAAATACGTCGGTGAAAGATCGAATATTTCATTACTTTCTCGTACATTCGGACCCTCACCGGTGTATGTCGACAATATGCTCTGGTGGATGTCGAAAAAAAAGGGGCCAACGATGAGGCGACTGGCTGTTTCCCGCCAAATCGTTTGTTCTACTTTTAATTTTAAAATAAATTTTAAAATTTTAATTGTTAAAAAAAGTTTTCTTCTCGCTTTCTGAAAGGAATTTTTAAGAACTTAAAACACACAGTGCATTCAAAATGATGCTAATTTTGTAATCAATTTTTTATGATAAAAATTTTATAATACTGTATTAATATTAGACTGAAACTACAAGGATATCTGCATACTTAATTTACTTATTAGCAATTTAATTGAGGAAACAAATTGATATAAATGCCATTTAAAATAATTTAAATAATTATTAATTTTAGAGTAAATTATAAAAAGAATTATTTTATTTTATCAATTTTAATTAACATTAATAATTAATTAATTTAAAATTAAAATTTTTAAATAATTTAAATGAATTATTAATTGATTGCAAAATAAGCCTCATTTTGAATGTTTTAAGTTCTTAATCATTATTTTCAGAAAGAGAGGCGCAAAAATTTTTCGCGACTGAATTACGGAAAAGAAATTATAAATATCGGACATGTTGAACATTCACCATTAGTGCATGATGCATGCCGACATTTACCGGCATATGTCAGAAATAAGGATATTTAGCAAATATTTCGGACATGCACCAAGCGACTGTGTGAATGTTAACATTCGCCGTTTAAAGCCGACATTCTCCAGACTTCGGATGTTTCTCGGTAAGGATGTGATGTTGGTTATTTGAGTTGTATTATGCCTGAAGCTGGTTGGTATAACTGTTAAAATATTCATTCATTGAATGAAGGGAAGAAGGAGGGTTAAGGGAGTAAAGATTCCAATAGATTTCGTGAAACTACCCGTACATTGGATACTTCGGATATTTTCAAAAGGAGTAATGTTCTACAAAAGTACATAAAATATTTAAAAAAAAACATAAACTTTGAAAAGTGGCAGTCTAATAAAAATATTTAAAATAGAAAAAGAAACTACCATAGAAACAATAATAATTCAAGTGAATTTATTAATATAATTTAGGTGTTTACATGTGCTACAATTGTTAAAATATATTATAAGCCCGTTTTTCGAATTTGTTATGGAATGAAAGAACAAAGTGTTGAGCGGCAGCTGTATTTATTTTCAACATATTTTTAGGCTGTGGTTTGCGATATTAATCTTAGAATAAAATTAATAGTAATAGTTTGCAAAAATTGAATGGCGTAGGCAGAATCTACGTCATATCTGTAAATCAATAATCAATGTTATTGACGACGATGAAATAATATTTTATAATAGGAATTAATTACTATATATACATTTATATCAATTGTTTGAGTAAATTATTTTACATATTAACTGTTAGTTTCGTCTTCTTATTTGTGCATATGCGAAATTGTAACACAAGCTATCAATGCATTAATTAAAGGAAATTTGACTCTTCTTAACTAATAGAGTGTAATAGTTGTAGAGTGTTTGCCTCTATCTGACAATGATAAAGGCGCTTTTACTCATTGAATGAGATTTTCAAACACAAGAATTTCTGAATTCCAAAAATGAAAGATTTTTTTAGCAAAAGATCCCTTTTTGGCTAAATGCCCAATAAAAAAAAGAGAATAAAGAAATGGATTGTAGGAAAGTGTTTCAAACCAGAATGATACAGAAGATCGACGAAAACTGTAGAGAATTTTTTTTAAAACCATCGAAACTAGAATTTTAACGGCAAATAGAACAGATCAATTACAGAATTTGAATATGATTGTTTTAGGTGACATAATTTTTAAAACGTCAATGGTTCTACAAATATTTTAAATATTTGTGTGGTATTTCTCTTTCATCAAGATCTTACAAATTACTGATGATGTACAAGAACTTAGGAGACGATTAGAATTAAAAGTAATGCATTCAATTAAAAGGGGTTTTACTCTGAAATATACATAGACTATGGGAAAAATCTGTTCTCCTTAGCCAAAACTAAGGTACTGTGCTTCAAACGTGTATCTCATATACTGAGGCAGGTCAGCCTCATATCCACACACCCCCTCTTCAATATAGACGAAACTGGCCACAGGTCAATGCTTCATTTCATGTAATTTGTCATAGTTCTGCATATCCCATGTATTTTGACAGCATTAATAGGTATTTCTTATGCGGGACTACCTAACATTTCTATACGTTAGTCCTTGATCCAAAAGTATCAGTGGAGAATTTGAAGCTGAATCAGCCATTTCTTTTCCATTTAAGCCACGAGGAATCAGAACAGAATAAAAAATTACTTCGAAATTTTGAAAGCCACGTAAAATGGATGAAATTCGTATTTTCTATTGGACGCCTGCAATTATAGTAGTGAGAAAGTGTTTCCAACACATTCATGCTATCGGTATAAGTTATAAATTTTCGCTGTGACATAGAAGAAATGTTCTGTAGAGAGCAGAATATAGCAAGCAATTCAGCAGTTAATGAGCAACAATTTTGTAACCGATGTCTGATTGTGTCAGATGAAAATATTAATTCATAGCCGTCATGGCCATCTGATTTTAATCCACCCATGAAAATTGGATTAAAAGAAGAATACCGACGGTGATGATAGAGAATACACACGGGGGCCATTAAGGATTTATCGAAGCGTTTGATAAGATTAGCAAAAGAAAATTTCAAACTTTTCTAGGATCAAAAAAAAAACGAGTCAACAGTTACAATATGAGCATTTTTAAGGTCAACGTCTTACAAGCATTTTGGCTCTCTCGCAGAATGGTAGAAGGCGAAACGAACGGGCATTCCCCAGTCTTCGAAGGTTAATCGGAAAAGTCAATTGTCCCATGGGATGATTAAAAAAAGATTTTCTTTTAAAATAATATAATTGCAAAAAAGGTTCTGACGTCTTAAATAAAGGAATAACTGTTGACAAATAACATAAAGGCTCTAGGCCGAAATGTGAAACGCACATCAGTAAATCGGCAATATAGAAGGGTGTACAGTATCCTGTGCCCGTAAAACAGATGGTCGGGTAGAACCATATACCCATATTCAATGCTGAAAGGATAATTGCATCAGAAGTACGAAGCAGGGAGGTACCACCAGCACCTCACATTTTTTTTTCGATATACCTTCAATACTCCAACACTCCTACAAATAGCATTAATACATTTATGATTTCGAAAAAAAGAATATTGAGAAAATTGTTGATTAGTATCAGGTTAAGACATTAATCCAAAAAGTTGTCATAAAAATGCTCGTTTAAAATATATTTTTTTTCACAATGGCAGCCCAAAATATAAAAAATAGAGTTTTTTAAATACTATCATTATAAAAATCATTGATAGCGCTAATTATATTCAACAATACTGAAAAAATTAAAAATCAAATTCTTTTAAACTTTTACAGTTTTAATTGTCCACAAGAATTCTACTTTTTCTCTAGAAAAAAATACGTAACTGCAATTTTTTTCATTTAAGCTGTTAAGCAATGTGCACATAATTCGCCTCTGAGATTTACCCTAAATGTTCCAAAATAGAGATCATATTAAAATTTAGAGATGAAATAAAATATTATTAAACTTATTTGAAAGGTATGTAACAGTTATTTTAAGTGAATTATAAAATCCTTTAAAAATTATTATAAATCCTATATTTTAACCTGCTTTTATCAGAATTGCATTATTAATTATTGCGTATGCTTCTTTGAAAGCAGATACGTTTTCAAAAAGCTGACAAGTTTCTAACAGTATAGTTTTAATATTACGTATGATTCTTTGAAAGGAGATGCGTTTTTATTTCAGCAGGATTCATTAAAATGCGAAGATTCATTACATTCATTCTTTGATTTGTACAATGTATATTCTTCATATAAGTAAATGTAACAATTAAAAACCATGCCTTATAGTTTTAAAAAGTAAAAAGAGCACGAAGGTAGAAAGGTTTTAATTCAACAGAATTAATTAAGAGTTTATTTTACTTCCTATCAGCAATGTAGATGTTAAGCCATATTTGCCTTAAATAAAACTGTTTTATTGGATTAGTAATACACTGAAGTGACAAAAGTCATTGGATGACTGTTAATATCGTGTCGGTCCTCCTTTTGCCCGGCGAAGTGCAACAACTCGACGTGTCATGGAGTCCACAAGTCGTTCAAAGTCTTCTGCAAGAATATTGAGCCATGCTGTCTGTATAAACGTCCCTAATTGTGAAAGTGTGGATGGTGCAGGAGTTTCGGCACGAACGGACCTTTCGATGATGTCCCATAATTGCTCAATGGGATTCATATCGGGCGATCTAGGTGGCCAGATCATGCGCTGGAATTGTCCGGAATGTTCTTCAAACCAATCGTGGACAGTTCTGGCCCGGTGACATGGCGCATTGTCATCCATAAAAATCCCATCGTTGTGTAGGTACGTGAAGTCCATGAATGGCTGCAAGTGATCTGCAAGCAGCTGAACATAACCATTTCCAGTCAATGATCGGTTCAGTTGCACCAAAGGACCGAGTCCATGCCATGTAAAAACAGCCCACACCATTATGCAGCTATAATCAGCTTGAACAGTGCCTTGCTGACAGTTTGGGTCCATGGCTTCGTGGGGTCTGCGCCACACTCGAACTCTACCATCAGCTCGTAACAACTGAAATCGTGACTTATCTGACCACGCCACGGTTTTTCACTGGTATAGGGACCAGTCGATATGCCCACGTGCCCAGGAGAGTCGCTGAAGGCGATGTCGTGCTGTCAGTAAAGGCACTCGAGTCGGTCTTCTGCTGTCATAGCCCAAGGAAGACAAATTTCGCCGCACAGTTCTATTGGACACGACCCTCGCACGACCCACATTGATTCCTGCAGTTATTTGACGAAGTGTTGCGTATCTTTTAACATTGACCATTCTACACAGACGTTAAGTGAAGGTGGTTACCCACTGCGTTGTCCATGATGGGATGGGATGCCTGAAATTTCATACTCTCGGCACATTCTTGATACTGTGGGTCTAGCTCCATGCGTCTAGCTCCAACTAACATTACACGTTCAAAGTCTGTTAATTCTCGTCTAGCCGCCATAAATCAGGAAAATCCTGTTCACATGAATAACTTGAACACAAATGAAAGCTCTGGAAAACGAAGTGCGCATTTATACTTTTTCGCTGCGATACTACTGCCATCTGTATATTTGCATATTGCTATCCCATGACTTTTGTCACTTCTGTGTATATGTATAGTAAAATATCATAGAAAACGTTTCCATACATTTATTTCCCAAAAATATCATGTTTCATAATTGTTTCATTTTATACAGACACGTGCTGAAAATGACATTGATGTATGTTTAATTTTGAATGATAGTTGATTTATTTTTTCTCATGTGAGAACATGATATTGTTTGGGTTAGAAAGTTTTCATGTCTCCGAAATATACGGGTAAAAATTGTTTTATATGCTTTTACAAAGTTTGCATTTTTAATTATTACGTATGCTTGTTTGAAAGAAGATGCGTTTTGAATTTGAATTTGAAAGAAGTGAGGTATTGGGATTTATAGCAACAATTGCTGTTATCCCCTGTCAAATACTTAGAACAAAATATAAATTAAACACAAGAGAGAGCGCACGCACAAAAGCAAATTGAACTTTCAGTCAGTTAAGAGTTAATGAAGTCTGTTCAATCAGTTGAATGAAGCTGCAGTGAGTCCGCAGATGAGATTTAGAACATTTCCAGAAGTTCCAATGGAAAGAAGAGGTACAAAAAGTCGGAGCAATTTAATGTGGTAAAAAAAATTAGTAGATGTTGAAATGCTTCAATGCTTGAAGAGAAACTTGAATATTGGCCTTGTTTGCAGTTATTTTACCCAGAACATTTTTGAAGGAGATATCGTGTTTATCTAATTGAAGAAATGTCCACAATTTGTCTCTATAATATGAATACTTTTTGCACGAGAGAATTATGTGTTCAATATCATTTATGCTATTACATTCATGACGAAGAGGATCATTATGAAGGTTAAAGCGATTTAACAATCCTGGTGTTATAAATTGTTTTGCTGATTAGTCTGGCCAAGACAACCTCTTCCCTCCGATTTTTGGACCAGGGAGACAGCGCTTCAATGCTTGGAATGTCACCTAAAGAAATGAAATATTTACTGTTTCTATAATTATTGATTGTGATCTGATATGTCTCTTTCTTGAGGCTTGAAATAATGACTTCAGGAGAGATCCATTCAATCCATGGTGTATTTTCTGTAACTTCTTTGGCTAAGCGATCTGCAAGCTCGTTCCAGGTTATATTTGAATGACCAGGTACCCACAGGAAGGAAATTTTTTGATTTAATTTGGTTAAAGATTCAACTTTGGATGCTATAGGTTGGATAATTTTTGGCGACTGAAGCGAAATGTTCTTCAACGATGTGGGAGCAGAGAAGCTATCTGTAAGAATCAAACAATCTTTTCCAGGGATAACAAGAACCTCCAATGCTTCAGCAATGGCTAAACTTTCAGCAGTAAAAATGGAATTCACAGGATGGACTCGAAACATGAATTTTTGTTTAGAAGAAAAATCAACAATTGAAGTGTGATGGAGAGTTTTGGATGCATCAATAAAATGATCAGGAAAGCAATTCCGAATACATTCATTAAAGTAACTATTAATTTCTATCAAATATAGATTTTTATTTTGGAATTTAAAATCCGTGAGAAAAATTTGAAAGTTATTTGAGCTAGTTATAGGGTTTTCCGGCAAGATGATAAATTGGTTGGTAGAAGCATTAAAGTTCATGAGAATAAGGGAAGTACATTTTTTGTCTTTGGTGGTTAATTTAATTTCCCGATTATTTTGGGAGTGTTCTTTTAGAAGTGGAGAGTGTACACCATTAGCTATTTGCTTGATAAAAAACTGGTAAGCTAGTCGCTTTATTTTTTCTGAAAGAATTTCATGAGAAGCAATTTTCAAAAGTACAATATTCGGGGTCCATTTCGGTAGGCCTAAAGCAATTCTCAGAGCTATAGTTTGAATCGAGTTGCATGCTTTAAACTGTGTTTCGGAAAACCTGTTGGTTATGATTCAACCGTAGAAAAATATGCTGAAAATACTATTATTTGTAATAATGATAATATCTTTAGTTCTGGGGCCATAGTTTTTTGATGCGACTATTTTTAGACCATTTATCTTTTTAAGTGCATGATTTCTAAGATTTTTAAAGATAACTGCGTTTTGATTCTTTTTAGAAAAAAGAATGCCAAGAAATTTAATCGTTTCATTCCATTTTAAGGTGTGTCCCGCATAAGAGATGCGTAGATAATTATAATTTTTTTCTTGGACAATTCAGTTATTGCACTTTTTTCTGGAGTAATTTCTAGTTACCAATAATTGCACCATTTGTATATGTTTTCCATAGTATTTTGTATTTTTTTATTCTGATTTCCCAGGAATGATGGCTGCAGAAGACAAAGATATCATCCGCAAAGAGAGTACATTCGATCCCTTCTTCTACGGTTTCATAAAAATCATGCATAAAGATGACAAAAAGAATTGGTGAAAGAACACTGCCTTGAGGTAGCCCTTTTTTCAGAGTTCTGTTTCTAGAAATGGAATGCCTCCAACGAATCTGGAATGTTCTGTCTTGCAGGAAGTTGAACAACCACTTTGTCATGTTGCCTGTTATACCAAGTTGTAAGCATTTAAATATAAGGCTGTCGATATGAACAGAATCATATGCATTTTTTATATCAAGATTCACAGCAAAGAAGTATTTTTTTTATCGCAAGCTTCTGTGATTTTTGCCTGAATATTGTAAACTGCAGTTTGGTTATCTCTGAAGGGTATGAAACCATGTAAACTATTGTGCAGTTTTTTGTTACAAATTAAGTAGTGAGTAATGCAATGAGTGAGTATACGTTCAAAGACTTTGCAAAAAACAGTGGTTAGAGCAATGGGCCGATAGGAAGAAATTTTGGTTTTGTCTTTGTTAGGTTTCGGAATCGGAATAATTAGAGCGTATTTCCATTGTTTAGGGATGTCAGCTGAATCAAATTGATGTTGATACAATTTCAATATAATTTGAAGTTGGTCGTTGTTCAGATTTTTGAACCAGATGGCCGGAATGTTGTCAGCTCCAGGAGTAGAATTTTTAGTTTTGTGGATTGCTCTCTTAAGTTCCCAAATTTCGAATTTGCTATTGAGAAATGAATTTATTCCAGAAAAATCCAAGGGAATAGGTTCAATATTTGTATTTCGATTAGAAAAAGTATTTGCAAATAATTCACTCTGTTGTGCAGAATCGCATATATATCGGCTGTTTTCTATAATAATGTTGTTATGATTAAAGTTTGGATTTGTGTGATTGTAAAGTTTATTTATAATTTTAAAGAACATTTTTGGATTACGAGATATTGTGCAGATTTTTTCCCAATATTCTCTTTTAGCTTTTTTAACGTGAAAACGAAATCGACTTGCATATTTTTTGTGTTTCACCCAGTCTGATTCAGAAATTGTTCTGATAGCTTTTTTCCGAAAGTGCTTATTGAGCTTTTCATAATTATGGCAAGAAATATTCCACCAAGGAGGATAAGGCTTATGCGACAATAGTTTAACTGAGGTATTTTGGGTTATTATCTTAGTTGCGTTCACCGTAATTTCTTCAATGGAACATTGTTGTTTTTGTTGTTACTTATAGCACTTGCCATGGACAAGCCCCGCTGATACATTAGCAGAATTTAAGCCGGAAATATACGTCTCTTGTTTTACAAGTAGCGCCATCTAGGGCCAAGAGTACGACTTAGCTACACACACATCACAGACCTTTTTAGGGGGCGGACTACATTCACGCAAATCATTCATTCATCTCAGATCGTAATTTAGACCTGGAACAGGGAACGATCACCCCTGGCACAGTACCCCCAGTGATGTCACTCTCGATATGGAGGACTTTGGGACCACGAACAGATTTAACGAGCGCCAGTCGCCATTACACTCGGGGATTGTTTTGGCCGGTGAGCTTCGAACTCGTAACCTAAGGAGTACGAGTCCAACGCTCTACCAACCAGGCCATCCCGGCCCCCTAACATTGGTTGGTATTATTAAAAAAATCTTGTGTTTGTTGTTTGATGCTCGTCCAATTAATTGTTTTTATGTTGCTACTGACATTTTCTATACCCGACCAGGAAATAACTATTGGGTTGTGATCGCTATCAAAAGTTGAATCCTTTACATAGCAAGAAGTTTGATTATGAATATCAGATGAACAGAGAGTAAGATCTAAGATAGTTTGAGTTCTTAAAGAACTGTGCGTGGGAATAGTTGTATTGAGAATCATGAAATGTGAATAAGTTAGCCAATCTACGAAATCGGTACTCAGAGCCGTTGAACGGGTAGCTCCCCAAAGAGCGTGGTGCAAATTAAAATCACCGAAGATGAAAGTAGGTAGAGTTGAAGAATCAAAAAATATTTTGCTTGATTAATATCAAAACCTTGTGGAGCATATAAATTAATAATGTTAAATTTTGTATTCTGGAACTGTACTCCAACTTTCAAAAGTTCAAGATTAAAATCTTCCGTAATATTGCTGGGAATAATTCTTCCGGACATGTTATCAGGAATACCAATTAGGAGACCACCACCCGGTCTACTTTGTCTGTGTGTGCGGTAAAAAATTTTGTTCGGATGAAAAAAAATGTCAGTTTTGGAAAGGAAAGTCTCTTGAAAGACCCAAAAAGAAGAGGTAGAAAAGGGAGGAATTGAAAGCCACAGTTTTTCCCTTTAATTCCTTTGCAATTCCATTGTAGAAAAGTCATTTACAAAGACAGTTAAAAAGAAAAAAAAGGAAACAGCACCCATTTTAGGATGCAAAGGGCGAAAAGCAAAAAAGTGTTTGAATTTAAACAAGTGGCAAATTGAACAAAAGATATTGAAATGGAGAAAACCAACAAAAAAAAAACAGTGGAAAAAGGTGAAAAAGAAAAAGGAAAAAAGACACACGCACAAAAAATAGAGAAAACAAAACAAAAAAAAAACACGAGGAAAGGGGGGAAAAAGAAAAAAACAAGAATTAGCCAAGAGCACCTGTATCCAATTGCATTGGAGAAGCAGATACTTTACGATTCTTCTCTAAAGCTTTTTTTTTCTTGATGGAGAAAGATTTTCGCTTCCAGGATTACTCATTACGGTTACATTACGCGAGAAAGATTCAACCAATTTTTCGAACATGCCGAGGATGGAGTTTAGTTGCTCTTCCATTTTGAGTTGAATTGATTGGATAATTAAATCAATTCTTTCATTCATTTTATTGAGCATATTTTCCATTTTTCCATTTATTATTTCTTCGAAATTTTTTATAGGTGCATTTAATTTTACAGTTGCTGCGTAGCTAGATTTTTTTGACTGAATATAAATTCGTCTGGCATCAGCTGTTGTAATATGATTTTTACATTTTAGCTCTAAGATTTCCTTTTCTTTAATAAAAAAGAACATCCTCTCGATGTGGCTGAATGCTCGCCTTTACAGTTTACTCATTTTTGCTGTGTTTGGCAGACGCCTGCGTGAGTGTCGCCACACAGATGACAAATCTTTTGATTTTCACATACCCTTGAAGGGTGCATGAAACTGTAACAATTTGTACATTGTCGTGTATTGTCAATGAAAAGTTGCACTTTTTGATTTGTGAACCAAATCTTAATGTCCATCGGCAAGCGTGTTCCATTTTTCGTGATAAGGACGGGTGATGTTTCCCGAGAATCATTTTGTTTTAGGAATCGCCTCATTTCCACAATTTCTATTTCATTATTATTTTTTAATTCCTCGGCAATTTCTAGCAGTGAGACTTTTGTGGGGATATCAAATAGGAGAAAGCGAGATATTATATTTTCCCATATGATGTCTGTCGTAACTGGAATGTTTAATAATATATCTAAGCTGAGTAGCTGTGCTGCACAAACAGGATTCTGTGTAGTAAACCCTTTGCGGGTAAATTTCATGTTTAATATATTTGCATGCCTATTTATTTTCTCTTTTATAAAGCTTTGTAGTGTAAACGGATTCATTTGGGGAATTCTCGATTTAGGATCTGCATTTGTCATTACAATGTTAATTTCTTCATATTCACTCTGCCCAAGACGTAAAACCAGTTCTTTTGTGGATTTACCACACTTAAAGAACTTTTCTGACATTAAGGATTGCATCGTGCTTACAGGATAGAAACTAGTAACTTCTTCTACGGCAATAATCTTTGAATGGCTCAGATTTACAAAATTCAAAAACAGTCGAAAGGAAAAAAAAAGAAAAGAAAAAAGAAATGGAGAGGTCTCACCTGATTTTAAAGTCCTATGTCTACCTCCAGTTGAAAAAGGAACTCCAAATAAACAATGGAAATAAGAACAAATACTTTTTGCTTCAAAAAATCAGCACAAAAACACTTTCGAATGCACGAAAAAAAAATTCCCGCCTTCCGACTCAAACAGAACAATTCCGATCATGCACTCACAACGCAACACGATCACCAAACTCCAAATCCATTATGTGCCTCAGATGCGTTTTTAAATAGCTGACCTACTTTTACAGTATAGCTTTAATATTACGTAAGCTTCGTTGAAAGCAGAAGAGTTTTTATTTCGCAGGATTCATTATAATGCGGAGATATATTACAACCACGAAGGCGAATTCTTTGATATGCACAATATATCTTCTTCACATAGATAAAAACATGTCTTATTGTTTTAAAATTTAAAAAAATGCAAAAATAATTTACTACTACTGATTATCAATTGCTTTTTGTTCGTCGTTTCTTTGAAATGACGTCATTTTCAAATTCGTTTAAGATTTCTTGCTTTTAAATAATTAATCTCGCTCTCAGATGATTATCGTTTGGTGCTTTTCTAAAAATTCTTTTTCAGTTTTAACTGTCGCACTTTTGTAATATATTTTTTTATTTTTATTTATTTTAATTATTTAATTGAATTAATAATTTTGATATTGCAAATGATAAAGAAAAATTTTCTCTTACATTTATTGTTTTAAAAATATCGCATTTCCTATTTGTTTCGTTTCATATAATCCCGTGATGAAAATTGTATTTTTCTGTTTTATTTTAGGTAGTAATTAACTTATTTTTGAATCAGAACTTCTGAAAATGTTATGGCAACATTTTATTAAAAGCTGATCTTTTTGAGATCTTCGAGAAGATAAGATTTTATTTTTATTTTATGTGAAATAAGTTGTTGAAAAAAAACGATTAAATTAAATGTTTAAAAATTAATTAAAAATAAAGTTTTATTTTATAGATCAAAACGTTAGTATCATTGAAAAGCTAATTATTTTAGCTTTAACTTGATACAAAATTCAATTTTGTGCTGCAATATTTTCGAAACTTATAGCGAAAAAACGTCAAAATTTCGCTTATTTTTTAATTAATTAAAATTTATTTAAAAATTCAAAAAAAGGGCTCCGAGGTGCACATTCCCGGCACCCAAGGTATACATATACCAAATTTGGTAGCTGTAGGTCGATTGGTCTGGCCTCTACAGCGCCAACACACACACACACACACATTGTGCTTTATTATAAGTAAAGATAAATATAAATATTATTAATAAAAACACAGATTGTAACATAAGGAGTCTTTTGTCAATTTGCCAAAATAATGAATAATATTTGACAAGGTATTTAATTATAGAAAAGTCTTCAAAGTTTCAGTTCGAAAAAATATTGAATGTTTGCATTGCTCAAGCGAGGTCTATTACACCAGTGGTATTCTGTATATCGTTTTTAAACTTTCAACTTCTTTTAAGTATTAGATTGCTCAAAAATTCATTGTGCTGAAATAACAAAAATTTAATACATTTAGCTTAAACCCTGAATGTTTGTATTCCTGTAATCACTTTATGACTAATACGATGCCAGATTACAAATCCGCTGATCACAATCAAAGCGATGCCTCACTATATAACAAGAAGGAATGGATTAAAAAACGGTCACATGGTAAAACTTTTTCTACCACTGCTTCATTTCATACCGGGTCATATTTATGAAAATTTAAATTAAAAAAATGTTATTAAAAATATTTTATGATGGTAATTACTCAACATATGAAATTAAACCAACGGATCTTTCTTTTTTTTTATCATTGCAATGCAGAATTAACTTGACTCCGATATTAGAACAAAGAATGAGAATGAATTAATTTTCATTTCACGATAGACATCAATTATTTGAAAAATATTTTATGCCTCAAAATAAGCATAAAATATTTTTTAAAGAATTGATTTAAAATTTAGTAAAATATATGACAAACTCGGTTATCTTTCAAAAGAAGACGGCTCATTTTTGTGATAATGTAAAAATAAGTTTTTTGCAATACTAATTTTAAAAGTTTATAATTGCAAAAAATGCTATAATTTTAATTTTTCCCCTTGAAACAAGCCCTGATAACTTTTACAAACACATTCCTTCAAGAAACGCATTCTCATCTTTCCATATAAAATGGTTACAAATCAATTTCTTTTAAAGCAAATGACCCTAAAGTTTTCCTTAAAAAGGAAAAATAAAAAAAATACAGAGAATTTGCACTTATAAGCGTAATATAAAAATATTTATTACAGTGTTCACAAAACACATGGAATATATCAAGTATAAAATGGATTGTACATGCAAAAAATAAAGCAATCCTTTGCGAATTTGTCATTAAAAAATTAATTTGTTGTCTACTAAAGTATCCTATTGGAATACAATTATTATTTGATTATTTAAATTCAAATATAAAAAGAATTTTACGAAAAAATAACATGTATTAAAATCTATAATAAAAATTCAAAATCAAAGCGTTACAATCTATTATTACAATTGCGGTTCTATCCTAAGACCATATTATAATTGCTACTATTATTAGGACAAATACAAATTGCTTTGAAAAATTTTGCAGTAATCATTCAAGAAATTGAAAACGAAATTAGAGATATCATTGTCTTATAAAAGCATTTAATTATGAAGTAAAACTAAAAGAATTGAGATATTTTCTTCAGTGTCAAGGATATGAACAATCATATACATTAACAAAATCATCACTGGAAGATTTAAAGAATCAGAAATTATGTTTATAACAGAATACATATATACTTATACACAGAGATAAAATCTTACAACTATCATCAATTTTTCATGAAGTAAAATGCAAAAGCTTGCTGATCTGATGTTAGAAAAATAAAATCTCATATCATAAACATTGGCAAATTTGTAGAATTCATACAAAAATTGTAGAAATAAAAGCGCAATAGTAGAGTTAAAATTATTTCAGTTAGATAGAGAATGTGAAGCAGTTTCATACAAGGGTAAAAAAATAATTCTGTAATTTGCTCATTGATTTAAATCGTGCTTTGCATTGCGATGCCTGTTGCAATGGCTGCTGGTAGTGAACCCCTTTCCACAAACGGGGCATTTGTAAGGTTTTTCCCCAGTATGAGTCCGAATGTGGGCCTTAAGATTTGGGGTCTGAGCAAATGCTTTTTGACATATAGAACACACATAGGGCTTCTGGCCAGTGTGTATTCTGTAATGTAAAATAAAGTTGTCTTTCCGAGAAAATAATTTTTTACAAATTCTGCACTGGAATGGCTTGTCGCCAGGATGTAATCGATAGCGATTTTTAGCCTTACATTCCGATTCAAAAAGTTTTGAACAGATATAGCAAAGGAATTTTGTCTTATGGGGTCGTATTCTTGAAGGGCCTGCTACTGCAATGCCATCTTTCATGGAAGAGAATGATTCTTCCTCGTTGGGAGACATTTTGTCGCATTCAATGGAATCTTGGGAAATAATTTCTGTTGTAATATGCTCATTTCGCAAATCCTTTGAAGTTTCTATAATGTCATCGTTTGGTTCCTCAATTCCTTGATAAAAATCAGAATCGATCTGAGATTTCTGAGTTCCTGAAATATAGTTGATTTCTGCATGATCGTTTTTAATAACACGATTTAGGGAATCTATAAACCAATCTACATCATTATTAAAAGATTGCCATTTTCTATTCTGAAGATACATTCCACATTCTTCATAAGCATTTCCAGGGCATAAATTTGAAACCTTTGGATCATCATTATTTTGCTCGTAATCAGGTCTGCTGTTATGAGCAAAATAAGAAGCCGGTAGAGAATCGTTTTCATCATATTCATCGTTTATCGATGCACTTTCATTATTCTTCTCAGCGTCCACTATTGACGTATCATGCGGATTTTCCATTTGAGCACTCTTCGAGTTCGTCTTGAATTTCCGTTTCTTCCTTGAGTCGGGCAGTAGCAAAACTTTATGAATATTTTCACTTTGAGATGCAGCCATTAGTGCAGATTCTTGAATATCATCTAGTTGAACTTCTGGAAATAGGCTGTCATCAATGCAATCGTTATTTTCATCTATTTTGTCCAATTCTTCTTGCCATGGTATTGTATACATGCTGTCATCGTTCTTATAAAAGAAACAGGAATGAATTTCACCAGAAGACACTGTTCTATCACAAACATGACACCAGTATCGATCCATTAATAGGTTAATGTTCAAATAAAAATAATATATCGTCGGAAACGTACACGGAAATCGTCTGATGACTTGAAGGAATCAAAATTTCAAATTTTCGCAGCAATTATTGTTGTAAGCCTTATTGCTGTTGTGTTAAAATTTGAAGATTTACTACGATTAAACTGGTTTGAATCGATTAGAAGTATATTTTCCTTCGTTTCATGAAAAACACGCTAGAGCTTTCTAACCTTAAATCAAGACCTGAATAAGATTCTAATGCAATATTTGTTTATATCAAATTTAAAATTATCTTTCTGTTACGTAATATACTAATATATATTGAAATATGTTATTTATCTAATGAAATGAGTTTAAATATTCGTATCTGCTTAAAATGAAAATTTTCAAATATATTTCGATTAGTAAAATTTGATATGATATAACGATTACTTTAAGAAATTTTTAATTTTATTATTGATCTGAATGTGAATCACTGATTACACGATGATCCGAAATTCTTTTTTTCTATATCTCTTCTTTAAACGTACGTGATATATTTTCGAATCAGATCTAATTCTGTAATTCTGGTAATGGTTTCAGCTATATTGTTTCGTTAACGAATATTAGAATTAATATCGTTTGATTCGTTTATTCGTTTTGATTCATAAGAATAAATGCAATGTAGTTTTGCAGGCGATTAATACCAGGATTAGAGGCCAGCATGGCTTATTGGTATATATCTGAGAACAAATACCAAACAGATACCATTTTATATAAATGGTTAGATTTTTGAGTTATTCTCCTTATTTCCATACATATGCACAAAACGTCACATGTGCAATTCTTTAATATCATTGAAAAAGTAATAAAGAAATATGCTACACTCTGAAATTTAATACTGTGGTGTAGACCAAATACTGAATTCGTTTCTTATAGATAAAAGAAGTACATTTGTTTTATGCAATTATAAAAATTCCTGTGCTAGACTCTGATTCTAATTTCAATATTGACTTATTACTAAAGCTATCACCGGATTATCATTCATTTATATTCATTATGCTTGCAATGAATGACGCCTTAGACTGAACTATTTGTGGCGATTTTTTGGATGAGAATTCGAACACATCTGAGGATTATTACTTATCATAGAATTTATTTCACGATTCCTCTCATTTACTCATTACATTTCTAAACATCCCTTGAAATCAAAAATGGTTTATGCATTTAAGTGGAATTTATTTTTAAATATAAATATTTTGTTTATTTTATTTTTTAGACTTACCAAAATTGTCTTATCTTACGAAAAAATCGCATAATAAAGGATTGCAATCCGGATTTGAATTTAGTTTCTCCGTAGAGGTAAAATTCAGAAGATAAACAAATAAAATAATAATACGCGCATGTATTAAATACTTAATTACTGACTCAAGATTTTAATATTCATAAAATAAGTTTTGATGAATATAAAATTATTGCTTTTTCTTAGAGTACTTCAAGTAAAAAAATTAGTACACAAAAATTTGTTCAATATCTTTGGAAGAATGCTTAAGTATTTAATGGGTTAATCTTTAGTGTTAGGAATGAACTCGTACGAAACTAAAGACAAATTAATTTTTATACCTATAGAACTGGAAAATTATTCAAGAAAAATTTTACTTTTATCCTCTTCATCAGATATTTTGAAGAGGATATATCAACGTGCATTAGCATTTTATTTGGATACAATGAATGCCAGATCTCTTTCTCCCAAAATATGTTGAATTTTAGATGAAATTAATATGAAAAAAGTATCTTCATATATCCTGGCATAGTGTTAACGTGTCTTCTCTGAGATCTGGGAGTCCCATGTTAGACCATGGTTGTTCTTCTATTTGTTAACTGTGAGTTGGGTAAATTAGTTTCCAGCCCCCCTTAAAAGGGGGCTATGCAAGCAAATGCGATGAGTGAGTAATAAAAATCGTTATCTTGGCCCTAGTTGGTGCTACTATAATACAAGAGACGCTGATTAGGCTTAAATCGCTGACTACCTGAGCGATCTTGTTCTTGGCAAGTACCATAAGAAACAACATCTTTATATAAAATAAAACATTCTTTCAGCAAAAATTAAAATATATTTGGATCCTCTCAACCCTCATCGGCAACGGCCCAACCCCTTACTGAGAAGGAATGTCCTGTGATCCATTGGAGGTGGTAATCCTTACACCATTTCTATGCCCGAGAGGAGAGCGAGAACCAATCGCATCATTTGAAACTTCTTATTCCCATATTTGAAGTGTCACTGGGCGATGGGGATAATTAGATAAATAGTCTGTTTTCATTTACTGTAAGATATATATTAACTCTATAATTTTGATGCATTCACTGAATTCATTTTGAAAATGCCCAAAATATTCCCTTTAATGCTTATTTACAAAAATTCTCAATACATATATTATAAAAATTTTGAAAAAAGAGAATCCAAAGTTTCAAGAGTTTAGGTTTGCACAGGAATTTAAAAAATATATATTTTTATTTTCGACAGTAGAACAAATGGAATGTTCTGAGATTAAATTAAAGTATTTAATTCAAGATGATAGAAATTTCCTTTCTCATGAACTTTTCATGCAATTGAAAAAGAGTCGTTTGATTAATAAATTAATACAAACCCAACTATTCCATTTCGAGGAAATCTCGATTTCCCCTATGTGATTAACTTGACTAGGATTAAAAAAAAATTATGCTCTATAATAAAAATGAGATTTTTTTTCCTTTTTTTAAACAAAAAAATTAATCACTAGATAGTTATAAGATTGATGTTGTAACTGAAGTAGCTGAGTGCTGAAAGATAATAAAATTGGTTCTGACTGTATCCTACTGAATCATACAGGAAAGGCAATAAATATTTAAATCCTGAAAAAGAATTGCAGATGTATAACCCGGCAACTTTTGAAATTTTACTACTAAAAAATAATTAAAAAATGAAAACAGATGGTGTTTACCTGCGAAACTGAGTTTTTAAAATAAAACTGATAGTTTAACTTTAACATTTATTTTGAAGCAAAAAAAGGTGGAATGTGTTTTCCTCCACTTAAAATGTTCAAGGGTTCAAGAGACGACGCTGCGGCATTTTGAACAAGAAACAAGAGTATGTTCATTTTATATCATCAGAGCAAAAAATTAAAAAAAAAATATTAATTATAGTATCTCTCTCGATTTGAGAACGAAAATATTTAGTTCTTGCAGGCCACATCGCATAGTGGGTAATGATACTGTGATTCCCACAGTACTCCCCCTCGGAATCGAAGGTTGGTTATTATTCGAACGGAGGAGCAATGCGAAATCTGACTACTCGTTCATGTCATCTTTTATACTCAGAATGAATATGTGGAAAAACGTCAGGCAGGTCAAGGTGCTCATTCAATATGTAAGAGGCCTGTCTAAAGTTACAGTACTATTTTGTCCATGAATCTTTCGTGAGAAGACTTTCTCCCTTCAGGCCAAGACCTTGTATGGCTAATAGTAGAATTTAAGGGGTAGCCGAATGAAGTTTTGAAAGATAAAAACGCGAGTCCTTATATTTATTTCTTTAAGCAAAAACGCGTTGTGTTTCATGTGATTTGAAGCATTAACTGGTCGCAAACTCTAAATGTTAGTCTGTAATTGACGCATGAATTATGGAATTGCAGGAGTAGTTTTACAGGAGCAAAATAATTCTTCAGGAAGTAGAATTCTTTTTCACGGGAAAAACTTCATTCTTCTTTGAGGCTAGCTCAAATGCCCAGCGTATCCATTGGAAGGATACTTATACAACGTGGTGTGGAAAAGCAGGAGCATCTAACAGCATTTGTCAACCCTCTGTGAAATTTTTCCACCCTGTCATTCAAAGCAGAATGATAGCTCGTCGTTCAGATAGTGAATCTCAAAATTGCGTAAATGCTCGGATTAGTTCAGATTCAAATTCTGAACCACGGTCTGTAGTTAATATTTCAGGTATAATAAATCCTGCAATCCAGACATTGACAAATGTTTCAAAACAAGTTTAAGATTTCATATCAGAGGTAGGAAAAATTTTCGACACCTTGAAAATCTGTCAACGTGTGTTAGGCAGCAAAAAAGACTATCAGATGGTGGCAACGCTCCCACTTTGTGGTGATGAATGGGGCTGAATTCATGTTGAAACCAGACTTGGAATTTTGCTTTTTTGGCATTCGATACAGTTTTTTGAGAATTTAATGCAATGTTTCTGTAAAGAATGAATGTCAGAAAAATTTGTCTTTTATTAATTTAGCCTTAGTTTTACATACAGAATAATATATGCAATGGGTGCTAGCGAAAGCAATTTTCCTGAAAGTTTCTGGAACGTAAGAGGGTATAGTGCCCGTTGAAACATCATACACCAATTTTGTTCCGCAAGCAAGTTCGATAGGTTTCAGTTTCAATCATGTACCACTTTCCATTAACCCCTTAATTGTTTTAATTTCCTTACTATCAAACAAGATGACATCTATTTTTAAAATATATTTTTATTTTGATTCAAATGGAAATGCATTGAATACATGACTTATCTATGTATTCGAAATAATTTTAATATTGAATTATAATCGTTATAAATGCTTCATTTTTAGCTTGCAACTATCAAAATTTGATAAATAGATGCACGAGTTAAGTGGATAAAGGCTTATTAACAACTTTCTGTTACCTGGCCATATTTTCTTAATAAATTTTAAATGGCAAAATAATTTCAGCTACACGAGCAGATGCGTCAGTTACTAAATCGGAATCACCTGAAAATTATTGAATATCAGCCAGAAACTGAACCAAAAATTGTAGCTTAACGTATAGAAAAGTTATCCTTTTTTTGGCAAAATGCAAACATTAAGGGTTTGTGATCACAGTAAACTGGGAACTGTCTTCTTTCGAGGAAAAGCTCAAAATGACGAACAGCGTAAATGATCGCAAGTTACTTCCTGTCATAGACATCACACTTTTTTTCAGTAGGAGTTAATTTACGAAAAAAAAATGCAAATGGTTGTTGCTTGTGATCTATACGTAGGTTCAGAACATCACATATAGCAAAATTCGATGCATCGGTCATAAAAGACAGTTTCGCATCGTCTTTTGGGTGTTCAAGTGAAGCTGCTTTAGCTGGCATATTTTACCTGCTTCAATTGAATCAAATGTATTTAGTGTCTTATGAATTGGAGTCTTATCTCGTTTATTATAACTTTTAACCAAGTTATAAAGCAGAGCTTGGACATGTGCAGCTTGAGCAAGAAAGCGACGATAAAAAAATCATTGCTAAGACGCAAATCGTAAACAGTCTTAGTCAAGGGGAATTCGGAAACAGCTTTGACTTTTTCCCTCAAAGGAGAGACACTTTCCTTGCCAACTGAATATCCGAGAAAGGGTAACTCTGTTATACCAAAAATACATTTTTGAATTTTTAAAATAACAGGATACTGATCAAGTCTTTGGAAAACTTCCCTCAAATCTCCCAAGTGAGTGGGAAAATCTGTAGAGGCAGCAAGAATATCGTTCAGGTAAATATTGCAATCTGGGCAGCGCAACACTTCATACATAAACCAATGAAATATTAGATCTGCATTCTTAGGAATTGAAAGGCATGCGATTGAACTCAGTAAGTCCTATTAGTGTGGTAATAGCAGTTTTTTGGACATTTGATTGATTAACTGGGATTATAAATTCTAAGCATAACTAGTTTAGAAAAAAATTCCCATTTAATTCCATAAAAATTTTTTGGATATAATTCAGATGATTTTTTTTAGAAATTGTAACTGCATTTAATCTGTAAATAACCACAGATGCGCATGTGACGTCCGATTTCTTAACAAGATGAATCGGACTATCTCATAAGCTTTCAGGAAGTCATACGATACCTTGTTCTAGTAATTACTGGACTTTAAGGGCTTTTAATTTCTCTGCCGTGAGTTTTCTTGGTTTTCTGAACACCAGAGGTCATTTAGTTAGTATGCAATGATTCATAGAATGATTTACTTGTATAATATTGAGAGCAGATTTGATTATGTTGGGAAATTCTGAAAGTAATTAATGGTACGGTAAATTATCCAAAATTGTTGTTAAGCCAATTGATGGACCATTACAAGTTTTTCTATCCACTTTAATGAAGTTAGTTTGTCAATTGATGTCTATGGTTTTTGATGAAGATAAGTAATTTAAATCTTTCTAAAAAATTCTGCACCCATTATAGGCTTGTAGACATATACAATTACAAAGTTCTAGGAAAGTAAATGACGTAATCCTAGAATTCAGTGTTAGTGCCGTAAATTCAAATAATTGAAGAATTTACAGCATAGAAAACGTAATCCGTGTCTGGTATAAATTAAGTTCAATTTGAATATGAAACTAGAAAAACAGAGCAATCTGCACCGCTATCTATTGAAAATGTAAGTTGAGATTTGCTGTCGAAAAGAAAAAAAAAATGGTTTAATTCCTTACAATCTTCGGTAGCCACTACGTGTGACGTTTGTTTAAGTTTTCCGAATAGAAACATAGTTCCCCTCATTTTATGGCTTTATAGCCATAGCGCATCTGATACCAACATTTCCTATCATTAGTGACAGAACATGATCGGAATGAGATTCATAAAGATTCAACTCCTCAATTTTTTAAGTGTCTTTAAAGAAGCTTTTGTTAAAAATGCATCATTCGCTACGGCCTTAACAGTTGTTTGATGAATTTTATCGCTAATTTTTCTAAATTATTCTCACAAAGTGTCAATACTTGTTACATTGTAACAGGTAACCGTTGCAAGAAAAGGGTTTTTAAATTACCATATTTGAACGCTACCATTATTTAATCTTTGCATCTGCATTAAAAGCTCTGAAGGAGTTCTATCTCTTAATTCAATATCTTTAAAAAATAAAGTTGGTTTTACATTTTTGAAATCATCATAATTTGAAATATTTTATCTTTCCGGATTCCGTAAGGAGAATCAGGAGGAAAGGAAAGAACTAGATTACTTAAACGTCGCAATCCAAGTTAGAAATTACGCAATGAAATTTAGTGTTTTCCCAAACAGTTCCCGATATCATAAATTGTGATTGTAATTGATAAACCCACAATTCAGGATAACATTTTCAAAACGGGAGCCAACTCAGCAGAAAGAGTTCACTTTTGTTTCGGCATCCATTTAAACACTAAAGAACAGAAACTAAAGTGTTAAAAATCATTACATTTAAAAACATTTAATTTATGAAATAAATCCAATTTAAGGAATAATGATTGTTTTATTTTAAGTGAAGTGTATTTTTGTTTGGAAATCAGTAGGATTTAAATGGCTAAGATTGAAAACAATGTGAAAAGACACAAAATTAAGAATAATAAACCGTTTAATAAAAGTCATTTGAACAGAATATCATGTTTTCATCGTCAATACCCAATTAAAAATTTAATACGTTATTTACCTAAAATCTAAAATTCTGCTTCGTCACAATAGCAAAATTCCTAAAGAATTTTTTTTAAAAAAAACCTATCTATTACAATTTTTCAACTCTATAAAGAAATCGAAGTGTTTTCATACATGGTTAAAATAATTAATCATATACTTTGCAAATCAATTTCACTCATGCCATTTCTCTTGATGATTTTTGCAATAGCTGCTCTATATGAAAGATATTTCACAACCTGGACATTTACAAGGCCTTTCTTTCTCCAGTGTGCTTCCTATTAAGACTCATAAGATTAACCTTTTAAGCAAAATTTTTGTTACAGACGCCACACAAAAAAGACCTATCACCTGTGTGGAATCGATAGTGTGGATGAGATCAGATTTCTAATGACATAATTTTCCTCCATAAATGAGTTGTTTTGCCCATGTGTTTTCTGTGATGGCAGTTGCGATCAGATTTCTTGGAGAATTTTTTCTTACATTTATCGTAAACAAAACATTTTTCGACAGTGTGTAGTTCCTTCAGTGATATAATCATGTTTTAATACTTTGTTTCTTATTGAAGGTCTTTGTAAATTTCTTTTTACGAGAACACAATTGCGAGTGCCTGGATGCTGCATTGCCATTTTCCTTAAACGAAAGATAATCCTTCATGCTGGTAAACATATTATTGTTCTTAATGTCTGTCCGAGAGAGAACTTGGGGCGAAATTTGTTCGTCACTTACAAACTGTGATTCAGGTACCTTGGCATTCCTTTCACATTTACTTCCTGGTGAGAGATCGGGACTCATAATTAAATTTCCTGTTCCAGAGATATTATTATTTTCTGGATGAGCTTTTCTAATAACACATTCTAGAGAAATAATAAAGTTATTTTTATTCAAAGTCTGCTATCGGCTCTCTTCAAGTAGCATTATACATTCTTCTTCAGCTATTGCATGCATCAGATCTCATACTTCTTGCTTTTGTGAGTTAAGCACCACTTGATCCGATGATAATTATAATTTTTTCATAATTTTGGCATTGGTTGTTTGTTGGTCCGTAGCAAGATTCAATATTTTCCGAAGAAATTCTGAAAGATACATTTTCATTTCTATGAACATCAATCGCGTGAACGTTTGAAATGGGACAAAAATATGAAACAGCGCAATAATTCCTTTGTTGCGCATTGTTGGAGCTCTCTGCATGTGTCACATACTTGTTCTCCTTTGAGGGAAGTGACTTAACTATTTCATTGTTTTGAAATAATTTATGATCTCAGATCTTTTACTTTCGTTTTTCCGGACAATTCCACTTAAATAAGACAAACTGTTATTCGAATTTTCTGTAGAAATGCCTTTTGCCTCATGCTTTTCATATGAGTTCTCTGGTCTACCTAGTGAATTCATGTTGCCATCTTTCTAATAAAAGAAGCAAGTATAATTCTTATTATTAGTTACAAAGACAAACAGTCACAGATATCTAGCCATTAATTTCCAATTCAAATAAAATATAGACTTATCAACAATTTATGATAAAACGTTTAATAGAAGTAAAGACAAGACCCAGACTTTCTCAGCATTCTTGAATTTGCCGTCCGAGATGAAGCTGTTCCCTTTCAGGTGTTTTTTAAGGGAAGAACACATGGAAATCGTAAGGTGACGTGCCCGTGCAGTAATACGGATGTTCGATCTGCTCCCACGTGAAATTGGTCAGTTCCGCGTTTGGAACATTAGAGAACTTACGCTCAGAAACCGAACCACCTGGAACACAACCACACCCACAGTGAAAATCCTCCGTATTTTGTTCTTGAGGGACCTGTGTAGTGTTGGGTGTATCTCACAATATAAATCCTGCACAATCCTGTTTTCATATGCTATTCCACATCCATTGAACGACGCTCTTTATAAGAGCCTCTGCTTTGTACTGCGCATGTTTCGATCTACGATGGACATTCCAATCCCATCCCTAGATGATACTTTCTCCCATAGATGCATAGGCAGTTTCTTTGTTACGACGTACTTTTCATTTCGCACACTTTCTTGTAGTCATTTCATACACATTCGTGATCTTTCTAGAGTGTCCTCCTCCCCATCGGTCAAAGGAGAGACCTACAAAATTAAATATATATATATTCCGCTTATTATACATCCAAATAAATCACAAATCGTGCCATATTATGAAAACTGTTAACAGAAGTGACTCACAAGTTATTACTTCAAGTAATCAATGCATCAATATGTCAAATATAACTGCAGAAATATAAACCCTGAAAAAAATCGAGATTAAGAAGAGACGGAAAATATAAAAATATTGCCGTACATACATAGACTACACTTTCTATGAAATTAATCGATGAACTAACCGTTTCGTTGCTTGTGCTTATGCATGCAGATAGATACTATAATCCAACTATACTATAATCCGATTTAGATGAATGAGTATTGGTAAGGGTTCGCGGGCACATACCGAGCAGTAATATGATCTGTATCAAATTTTGATTTAATCAGTTAAAAATAAAAATACATTCAAATGCAAATCTGCTTTTTTTACGAATCACAAGAAAGTGTGCGAAGTAAATCTCGAGCAGAATGGACACAAGATAGCTGAAATCAATAAGAATTGTTTGAAAAATTTTTTAGTATACATTTAAAGAAGAGTAAAAAAAGGATAAAAGTAAAAATCAACCTATAATCAGAGAGGAGAATTTGGATCATATTTAAAAAATAATAATAAATAGACTATATCGATATTTTCTAATCGAAATCTGTTCTAAAGTTTTGATTTCAATAAAGTATAAATAATTCCAGCTCATTTCATTTACTAAGACAATAGAAAATAGCTAATACATTAAATAATAGAAAGTGTGTTTTAAATTGGATAAACTGGGCATAAAATTAGAATCTTATACAGATGGTTTTATTTAAAGAAAAGTATCTAGCATGCAGTATGAAGAGAATCAAAACATATTTTGTTAATTGATTAAATCTATTTTAATCATAACAAATCCATGAATTTTATGGCAGCATCAATGACGTCTACAACAATGAATACCTCAGAAACTCAAATTTCGCTTCCTTCAAACTATTAGCTATTTTATGTGGATGTTTAAGTGGATATAAATTTTCTAATTGAATGTTTATACAAGACTCACTTGTTGTTTGTGTCAGTTACGCCATACGATAGCGACTTACTGTAAGAATCTTTTTTTCCGCTTTTATAAGAACGATGAGAACGTGTATACACTATGAATACTAGAAGAAACACACAAAATAGATGAAAACAAGGATTACTCAAAAGAGGCAATTAAGGTAAATTTTGATGACATTGACGAGAATCTGTATTCAGAAAATATAGCGAAAATTCTGCACTAACGAATGCATCGCTAAATGAAAAAAAGGATGAAGCTTTATTAATGCCTGACTCAAGGAAAAAACGGAAATTCAAGACTACTTCAAACTGTGCGCGAATGCTAAATCAGAATGATATATCAATCGAGGAGGATGAGGCGAATGATGAAAATGCATCAGTAAATGCTTAACCGAAAATTTTTAAAGCCGACTACAATTGTGAAAGAAACTCTAATTCACCTTGTAGGAAAGTAACAATTACTATTGGATCTCTCTATGAGCAGAGGGGAAGTCAAAAGCTCAAAATCTGTCTCCAGAAAAAGAATTTCTAATAAATGCAGAATGTCTCTTGAAGAAAATAAATGGAAATCTTTTAATAATGATAAAGATTTTTTTTCTAGATTCCTTAGATTTTGTGATTAAAAGAATTCTTTCAGTAAACAAAAATGTTACTGAAAGGAGGAATTCTCTTTTGATTTCTGATGTTTCACAAGAAAATGAGGAACAGAATGATAACACGATCGAAACTTCAAAGGATTTTCAAAATGAGATTATTATAACTGAAACTGCTTCCGAAAATTCAAGTGAATGCGACAAAATGTCTGCTAACGATGAAGAATCAATTTCGTTCTTGAAAGATGACATTGCAGTAGCAGGACCTTCAAGAATCCGTCATCCTGGCGCCAAACCATTCGAGTGCAGAGTTTGTAAAAAATTATTTTCTGAGAAAGGAAAGTTCAATAAACATTACAGAAAACACAATGGCAAAATGCCTTTTGTGTGTGATACATGTGGAAAAGTTTTTAGTAAAAAAGAAAATCTCCAGAGGCATTATCGTGCTCACACGGGGGAAAAGCCCTTTGTATGTGATGCATGCGGTAAAGGTTTTAGTCAGAAAGGAAATCTCGTGGTGCATTATCGGATTCATACGGGTAAGAAGCCGTATGGGTGTTATGTATGTCAGAAAACATTTGCTCATTCCTCTAATCTTAGGAGCCACATTCAGAGTCATAGTTTGGAAAAACCGTATAAATGCCCAGCTTGTGGAAAGGGGTTCACGAACAGCAGCTATTGGAACAAGCATCGCAGGAGAATGCATGATGGAAATCAATGAGCTAATTAACGAAATAATTCTTTTCCCCTAGTATGAAGTTGCTTCACATTCTCTATCTAACTGAAATATTTTTAATTCTATTGTTGCACTTTTATCTTGAAAATTTTTGTATGAATTCCACCAAATTGACAAAGGTTCCTGATGTCAGATTTTTCTTCTAATATCATATGGTTTTGTATTTTACTTGACGAAAAATTGCCGAGAGTTGCAAGATTTTAAGCCAAATGTGTTTACATCTAAATGAACATGATTAGCTACGTTTTTTCTGCTTTGTCCAGTGCTGATTTTTGATAATTTATATGCTTTTTCATATCGTTGATACTGAAAAAAATATATTCATTTTTTTAGTTCTACATGAGTATTAAATAATTCTAAAAAAAAAACAATGATATTGATATTGCTATTTTCTTCGTAGCTTATTGAAAGATTTCAGTTAAAATTTTCAAAATTTGTGTTTTTCTTAATAATAGCATAGATAACATTGGATTGAAATGGACGGACCATCTATTAACAACGTAAAAAATTATTGTAACGATATAATTGTGAATTGCTTATAATAAATGTTACTTCTAGCCAAAATTCTTTTTAATTCGATGACCATTAATCAAATATCATTTGTACATCAGCGCAGAACATTAGGGAAAACTAAGTTGACGAATTTCACAAAAGGATTTTTTTCCTACTTATATGTGCTTGAAATTTTTAATGTGTTTTTTGAACGCTGTAATAAATACTTTTATAATAAGAATATAAATGCAATATCTATGTGTTATTTTTTTCCTTTTTTAGAAATACTTTGGGTCCAATTTCATTCAAGAAAATAATCTTAAAACCAGTTTAATTGGAAATATGAGAATGTTTTTCTTGTAGGAATGTGTTCGAATCATTTGTCAGAATTTCAGTCAAAGAAAATAAGCAAAATTTTAGATTTTTTTTGCAATTATAAACTTTTAAAAATATTACAGCAAGAAACTAATTGTTACATCATCAAGAAAGTAAATCTTGCTTTTTTTTAATAACAGATTTTGGGGCATATGTTTCTTAATTTTAAATCTATTCTTTTAAAAAAATATCGCAAGCTTGTTTTGAAGCATTATATTTCATTCATTAAATACAAATAATTTTATTTAATTGTTCGTTCCAATATTTCAGTGAAGTTGATTCTTCATTTATAAATATAATAAAGAGATACGCCGGTACCTTTTTAAATGTTGAGTATTTATCAATGCAAAATATACTTTTAATTAAATTTTTAACATGTATATTTTAAGATTCGG
>JAOUZG010015743.1:0-16587 GCA_026289955.1 Argiope argentata | reverse complement strand
CCTTGTGTCCTCAGGGTTCCGTCTCCTTAACGGGAATAAAGATAAAAGGAGAAATCTGTGAATGGGTTGAAAAGTGACCCGACTGGTATTCTCGGAATAATCGTAACACTGAATTGCATATCACTGAAATCTATCGTAACAGCGACTTCTCACTTTTCAGTGAAGTCGCTGTAAAGTTATAAATCACAGCGGGCCTCACACTGATAGTGACCTTGACTTTCGAATATTCGCATTTAACAATGCGCTACTCTATGATCATTGTATTGCCTGTGACGTGAGTCGTACCGTCTCTGGACGGTCACACGTGACCCCAACAATAGTAATTCGCTTATTCACTTCGCTGGCGCCATCTATCGGTAGAATTTAGAAATAAAAAAATTTAAAGAAATGACATTTATTTTTAATTTAACTTTTTCAGAAAATTCTTTAATCTAATAAATAAATTAAATAAATATTATTGAAAAAGGATTTAAAAAATATGTTAAAATAGATAAATTAATTCGATCACGTGTTTCGTACATCAGTAAAGGAAGTATTAAATATTATTAATAAATTTTAAATTTAATAACAATTAAAATTTTTTAATTAATAATATGATTGAAATAACATATATTTGGAACAAATATTTAAAAATAGCAATAGCAAAATTATTTGTTACTCAAAAAAAGGTGGATTATGCATCTCTACCTTTGGTTAAAAACTAGATTTTACTTTCAAAATACTAGAGCTATAACCTTTTTTAAGAACTCTAAAGTTGGAATTAATTGAGCGCGAAACCAATATAGTGTTTTTGTGTATGGCAAAATCTTGTAAATAGAATTTTAAATAAAAGAGAATAAAATAGAGTCAGATTAACTACGAGTGAATTATTTTATATTAAGAAACCACATCTTTGAATATTAGAGGGGAAACGACGGAAGGAAATGAAATCAGATAGTCTCAACACCTATTGTACCCAAGAATTCGGAAAGTTTCAACTCTCCAATCAGCAATAAATTGTTAATTTCTTGTCTACTTGAAATACTAAAGGCCCTATCACACGGCGAAATTCCGTCAGCACTTTTGACGGTAAACGATGACGAAAGTGACGTCACTTGAGGATTTGCTGTCTGGTAAACCTAAAAACTTAGGTGAGTAGAGTAAGGTATGGCTTCTATAATAGTATCAGTGATATGTTTATAAGATTCTGAAGCTTAAATATAGAGATGCATAATCCACCTTTTTTTGAGTAACAAATAATTTTGCTATTGCTATTTTTAAATATTTGTTCCAAATATCTGTTATTTCAATCATATTATTAATTAAAATTATTAATTATAATTAAATTTAAAATTTATTAATTATAATTAATACTTAATTTACTAACGTAAGAAACAAGTGGTCAAATTAATTTACCTATTTTAGCTTATTTTTTAAATTCTTTTTAAATATTATTTATTTCATTTATTTATTAGAGTAAAGAATTTTCTTAAAAAATTGAATTAAAATTAAATGTCATTTCTTTAAACTTTTTTTATTTCTAAATTCTACCAATAGATGGCGCCAGCGAAGTAAATGAACTTGAAAGCCAACAGGCCTTCTCTCGGAGGTTACGCTACTACTCATTTCACAGGCAGTAACAATGATAGCAGATTGTCCAATGCAAATATTGGGAAGTCAAGGTCGCTATAATTGAGGGGGAGGGGTGACTAATCACTTTACAGTGAAAATTATCGGAAAATGAGAAGTCACTGCTCCGATAGATTTCAGTGATATGCAATTCATTGTTACGATTATTCCAGGAATAAACAGTCGGGTCCCTTTTCAATCCCTTCACAGAATTCTCCTTTTATCTTTATTCCCGTTAAGGAGACGGAACACTGAGGACACAAGGGAAGAATGCTTTGTGTTTCTAAGAGTTCCTTTCCTCCCCTTGGAGGGTCGGGGATCACCCGATACCCTTCTTTTCTTTCAGAGCTGTCGACTCAGGCCGTTTTGAGATAGTATATTGTCAATACGGGGAGTTGTAACAATTTGCGATTTTAGATTGAAAGAACACTATTCTTTGTACTCCTCTTCCACTTACAACACATTTGCCCATAGCCAACTTTAAGATTTTACATTACTATAATTTAAGATTTTACATAAAATTGAAATCGACTGACTCCTTCAGTGTCTTTTTGTCACATTCATTAAAAATTAAGACTATCGAGTATTAATTTTTAAGAATTATGAATACATTTTTTAAATTATTATTCAATACATTTTTCAGTGGTCCAAGGTAAAATTAACATTAATGAAATATCTACACAATATTGCGATTAATTTACTTAAATTTCAAATTGCAGTTTTTGATAATTCTATCTCATTTTTTGCTGTTTTTGACAACGAAGCATTGTTTAGTGTTTATCATGAGGTTTCATGGTGCATTAACTGGGGGATGATTAATTTTATATAAAAAAAATTTTAAAGTTGGTTATTTTTTACGCATTATACAATAAAGAGATCTTATATTCATTTTTGTGAAACATATTTTGAACAAAAAAAAGTTTTCATGTAAATCTTTCTCATAAAAAATACATAATTCAATGGATGTGATTTCAAAGATCGTTGTAAAAGAAATCATTCCTTTCTTGTATAGATTAGAAATAATCATTAGATAAATGGATTATTCTAAGCATAACTAATTATAAATTCATTTTATCTACTTTTTGTATTCTTTAAAAAATATTTTGAAAAAATATATAACAACTTTTTTTTGAATGTCTGTTTTAAATATAATTTTAAAGAATGGATGACGTAATATATTTATCCATTGCTCTGAAAAAAGATTCTTTTTAAATTAAATTTTTCCATTTCCAACATAGTTTGATACTTGGTACATTATTTACTACATTTAAGTGTCACAAATTTAGTAAAGATATTGTTTTTCCCTTCTGGACAATAGAGGAAAATTAGTTCCTGCCACCTGGAAACAGCGTCACTGATGCTTATCGCGTCGTATTTTCGCTTTGTGAGAATAGATCATTCTTTTTTTCTTTATACTTACTTTATAATTTCAAAACGCAGCAATTCTCTGTGGGAATTGGAAATCGTTTTTCAATTTTTATGTATAACACTTCATAAAACTTGCTTAAAAATATATTTATAATTTTTGCATTGATGAGGTTCTAGCTGTTATAAATCAAACGTGTCCGATCTTTTGAACTTATTAAAAAAATTTATACTTATTAAAACATTTTTTATTTTATATAATGGTAAAATTATTTCTCCAAATTATGGTGAAAAACTTATTTCCTAAAAAAAAAAAACACCAAAAAAATGTATATATTTGCATAATTTTTATATGGGATGAATTTATTTCCTATTCTGCTATTAATTTGTGCGTGTGTATTTTTAAGAATAAATAAAACTGGCCTGATTTCATAGTATCGAAAAAAAGAGTGTTACAATATTTTATAACCATTAATGAATTAAATTCTTAATTATTTACTCTACCACTATCATATCACATTTCTTCATAGTAAAATTTCTCGAATACAAAGTTTGCTTCTCGTATACTCCAGAAAAATAAGGTTTTTACGAAATAAATTTTTTTTACAGTTTTTTTTTAAATAATAGTCTTATTCTACTACACTATTCTGCAAGTTTACCGTAGAAGGGCTTAGGCTTTTAACATTTTAAAAAAATTTCTATGGGTTAAATTTCCTAATGCATTATCATTAAGTGAATGCATATATTCTTTTCTGTTCATAAAAATAAAGAAGAAAACAATTTGATTTTACAATTACATAATAACTAAGTAAGACTTATAAGATGTACAACTGCATTAAAATTCAAATTATAACAGATGGTATTATACAATAAGCGACAAGTTTAATAATTAACATCATTGCCTGGAATAAAATTTTAAATCAGTTAAAAAATCCCTAGTGTCCATTTAAATGTCAGTTAAACACATTTTCCGAATACTTTATGAACTTTCTTTTTTGCATAAAATCGCATAGTCTCCAGCGACTTTGTATTTAACTTCATTTATTTTTTTAACATTAAGTCAGCTAAATTATATTTTGAGAACATTTTGAATTGAAATTTACAATAATCACAATCAAGATTAAGGAATCAAATATATTCACCAGCGGTTTAGAAAAGAGATTCTTAAAAATTATAAATTACAAATTTAGTAAATAATAAAATAAAATTATTCTCATACCAATTGTATTTTTTATTTAAAACTACAGCTGTTAAAAATGCAATAAGCCGAAAATAAAATAAAACTGCAATTATCAGAAATAGTCGCACAGAAAAAAGCCTATTCAAATCTCCGCATGTGTTAGGTAATTGCCTATTTAAACGAAAGATAGTTTTTCCCGGAAATGGAATCATAAAAGGAAGTAAAATGAGTGGTAAACCCACAAAGAGGGCGAATGAAGGACAGACCTCCCAAGCACAAAACATTTGCTAATTTTCAGTAAACCTTTTACCCGCGCACCAATTTTAATCAATAGGAGTTTTGAACATCACCATGTTTCATATTTAACACACTTTGAAAAACCAATGGAAAATTATCTGAATGAAATTTCATTTTAACCTCTAGCTTACGAGCGGTATAACTGCTGTACCAAGATTTTTTTTACCTTTCCTTACGGATCGGTACAACTGTTGTACCTACAACTAGTTTGGATTTCGTTCCCCCATTTGAATTTCCGGCAAACCGAAATTGCCTCTAAAAATTCCTTTTCCCTTTGTGATACACCCCTTAGGGTCAGGAGGTTTTGTCCAGCTGTAGTTATAATCACTGTTGGCGCTAGTGAGTTTTGTTGACCCTTCTTTGGCGACATTTTCTTAAGTAACACTGATAAGAGCTCAAGAATGAGTTTGCATAACTTCATTTGTTATTAGTACTCTATTGAAAATATTATTCTTTTCCCCCATTGCTTAATTTTTTAACATTGTAAATTAATTTTTTAACTTAATACAATTTTATAATAATATGCGTTTATAATTTTATTCAAATGATAAATTTTTTAATCAAGAATTACTTGAAATTTCATTTTTGATGGAATGGTTTTGTGAAGATTATCGGCACCCTAGATAACTTGTAACATCCTTGATCCAAATTCGTCACAGTGCAGAAAAACTAAATTGAATCTCGCATTGGGGTTTTTTTGCCTTGTCATTATATTTTACATTGAAAAGTGACAAGACTGTTTTGTCTTCAAGCCTGCTTCCTTTTCCATGACTGGAACCTTTGGCATATATACCTCTCAGTCATTAATGTACTATTTTAACACAATATTAAAGAATTGGCAGCTTGCAATTTCTTTGCTTTAAAGTTTAATAACTTGAACGAAATATTCATGCTAAAAATACATTTGGGTTTTGATTTTTAAGCAAGCTGTAAGTTTCATCATTATTTTTCATGAATTATGAAAACGGCTGCTTTAATTATCTATAATAATCATTCATTAAAAGCTATAATTATAATTTTAAAAAATTGGAAGAGGCTCTTAAAATTTATCAAAAATAATAATTGGTAACTTTTTAGGCATTCCAAAATCAGAAGAGAAATCTTTATTCCTTCATTTTAATTCACTGAAAAGTTACTAGACATTTAAATTTTTCCAGAAATATTTGTACTGAAACCAAATAAATTAAGTGACTGCGTAAAAATGGCAGGAATTCTAGATTTAATTTTAAGCATTTCTGAAAGATAAACTAAATAATCTGCTTGCGAAAATATTTGTAGTTAATAACAAATGCTGATCATTAGCCTTATTTATTAAAGAATTTTTAAAAGTTTTTTATAACTACTTTTTAATACTATTTTTTTGCAATGAAATCTTATATATCAAATTCTAAGTAAACCATATATAATCTTACTTTGTTTAAATTAACCTTTTTTAATCTGGTGATTACCTACAAATTAATAAATTTTTATGCATAAAAAAATTCGTTATAAATCGGCTGTTGATTGTTTAGAAAATAAAGCTTACTTTTCAGAAATATGACATTGTTATGAGTAATTGAAATTCTCGGAAAAAAATCACTATAAATTATAAGAAGCGACAATAGAACAAAGAAATGTTACTAGTAATTTATATTAAAAACCGTCCAAAATATGTTAGAAATAAAAATTATATCCGATTTCACAAGTTCAATAGATTGATATAAAAAAAATTCAAATCTACAAAATAGCAGAAAATAACCTGCTATTTTGCAGATATATTTAATTTACAAAATAGCAAAGGATTGTTATATGTGTTTTGTGCAAAGAAATGAAAATATCACATTTATACTTGATATATGAATCGTTACATTTAATAAAGATAAATGAGTCAGAAGAAACTTTATAAGAATTAAATTTACAACTTCAGTAAGGCTTGAGAAATTTATTTAATCACAAATATGATTGAAAAATTGACAACAATTTGTTTATGTGCTAAATAACTATACCGCATTCATCTGAGTTACAAGTTATTTAATAACATAAAATTTAATTCATTACTCTTTCATGCGCAATTAGTAAACAAATGTTCCAGAAAAAGAAAAAAAAACTGCGATAAAAAGCTTTTTCTAGGGGGCCATAAGCAGTAAAACCGCAAAAAAGCAACCTGGTTAAAACGGAAAGGACAAATGACCAATTAACACCACGGGGGAGGGGAAAGCAGTTGTTATCTTTCTTCACTGAATGCCCGCATTCAAAGTAACTTTTCCGAATTTCGGTTCCCGCAACCTAAAGATTAAATAATACTTTTCTAATGCCTTCACATTTTAAATCTTAATTCTTATAGAAAAATCTGACATGTTTTAAAGAAAATTGATTTAAATTTTTTTATATTTTCGTCTATATCATTTAAAAAGGCATCAGTTCTCCAAAAATGAAGTGTATTTAATTTAAAAATTAATTTCAGTCTTCCTTCAAAACAATTTCTTTAGCAAATAATAATTTAGTGGGGGAATGTTTGTACTCATAAGACAGCTGAGAATTACACATACATACATGAGTGCCCAAACAAAAGGCACCACGTATTTAAATTAGTATTTTTGATTTATGTATATATATGTTTGTTTAATACTTGAGAAAGCTTTGCAATTTTTGCGCTAAATTTCTTAATTTTTTCCAAATGCTCTCAATCAATAACAAATTCTCAGAATGAAATAGTCTTATCTATAGAATTGACAGTTAAAGAATTGACAGTAGTTAAAATTTAGTATCATAATAGTTAGGATTTCGGACCCAACAAAATCGATTAACTTCCCTTTTTTTTAGGTCGGATTATTGAATTATTAAATCGCACATCGCACGCACATCGGATTATTGAATTATTAAATGTGCGAGTTATTTCTTTATCACATTGCCAACCATAATATTTATGATATCTACACAAATTTATTGATATATACTTGATGCAAGCCTTTACATTCTCTATTAAATTTTAAAATAAATATCTAAATTTGCATGAATTTTTGTGCATCTTTCCCAAAATATTTTTATAAACCAATGAAGAGAAATTTATCATTGGCAATTAATTTAAAACTTTTCTTTTATCTTTAAAATAGCTTTAAAATAAGCCATATTTCTGTCTTTAAAAATTGGAAAATCCTTCAGAGCAGCGGAATTCTCATGCTACCCAGAATCAGAAAATTTAATTATGCTAATATCAAATCGTTTCAATCGCCGAAACTTAGTAATTATGGTGTTTATATCCAGTTAAGAATGGATATAAATCCATGTGAAGTTTGTTTGAAGTATTGAATATCGGCACAAACTGGTTTTAAAATACAAATTAATATTTTTCTGTGAAGATACATGAGGAAGAAATCTAGTTTTCGTAAGATTAGTCAAGCCGCGTATAGCTTCCAGCGATGGGGAGAGTAGACTCTTGGTGAAATAGGAAGCTCTCTGCGTGTGATCAAAGGTCCCACCGCCCGCAACAACTATTTGTGGGAGGTCTGTTCCTGGAAAGAGCATCATCACCGGCCACCTGCCTCAACTATTTGTGTGTGGGGGGGGGGGTCTGTTCCTGGAAAGCGCATCTGTGGGTAAGGGACTTTTCAAATGCATGATTGACATCTGCTTCGAGAGCGTCCATTGGACAGATCGTATCGATTGTTACTTTCTATCGTGATTCAAGACCTGAAATCGGAATATCAACCAATAAGAACGTGCCTGTGATTTGAATCACACCCATTTTTGAAAAGTATTGTTCACTGACATTTGTGATTTTTTGATATTCGTTACGTAATAACCGTTTCTAAAATATTCGTCATCCCTACTTAAATATATTTTTATTGAAGTATCTATTAAGTTACTAAGTTACGTAAAATGAATAATTGAACATTTTAGCAAGTGCTCCTTCTGTCAAACTAGCTAAATGCCAAAGACGAATAGAAACAATAATTAAATATTTTTTTTAAAGATTGAAATAATATCTGCTAAGCATACTTCAATGTATCATGTCAAAATATCATTTCTTGAACGGTCAAACAGCACGCACTCGTGCAAGTGAAGTTATATTTTTATTCATTTTAATTGTTTCATTGAATGAGTCACTTTCACAAACGATCCAAAAAAAACTTTGTATCGCATTTATTGTATAAAAAAATATCACATTTCATATTTATTCCATTTCACATAATCACAAGCTCAAAATAACGTTTTTCTAGGTAATCAGAGCCTTTGTAAATGGACGAGCAGATAATAAAATTTCAATTTTTCGCCTACGGATTTTTATTATGCCAAAGTATGATATTGCTTTGGGAATGAGGTTTTCGAGCTTCAACAAAAATCTGTATGCGAAAAATAAAAAAATTATTATCTGCCTGAGCATCTCAAAAAATCAACTTTTAATAACATATTGCCATTGCATTTACAAAAGCTCTGATAAAAAATAAGTTAAGGACTAAAGCATATAATACCTCGGAAAATGTCATTTTGAGCACGTGATTATCTATATTAATAAAAATGCAACTCGAAATACGTTGCTAAGCGCAAAACTTAAGAACGGCTCGGCCGATTCGGCTAATTTTTTTAAAATATTTTCGTTAAGACACAAGGATGGTTCTTATGGAGAGAAAAAATTTAAAAACTGCGTGGAAAATAGTACTGTGGTAAATTAATTCCACGAGAGGGCACTCATCACTTCCGGTGTGAATCAGCAGTCAAAGGGGAGAGGGTAGAGAGAGCCCCGACACCAAGGAATTCGGACCGTTTTTCCGCTACCGTCGGCCGAGAAAGGGTCACGACCGGAAACCGTTGGGACATTCCTTTGAAAATGCTCCAAGTGCCACACGTAGGTGGAAAAGAGCAACTGAGGATCGCACGGCTAAGGCAGTAAATGAACAATCAAAGTTAGAGATTGAAAAAATGAAATTGGCCCAACTCGAGAAGGAGATTGAGATAGAGAAATTAAGAAAACAGTCATTGCCTGGTGAGCGAACAAACGCATCTGTTAGTGCTGAAAATTTAATAAAAAGTGTTAAAAAACTAACAATTTCTGTTCCTGAGAAACCCGAGGCATTGCATTTGTTTTTTATGTCTTTAGAAAAAGCATTTACTACTAAAAAAGTTCCTAAAGGCTTGCAAGCCGAAATACTAATTAATTTGCTAGGGGATAAAGTAAATAATGTGTTAACCTATGCAGATGAGGAAGATTTGTAGGATTACGAAAAACTAAAAGAGTTATTTTTATCTGAATTTCAGCCGACACCTCGTGAGTGTCTTAATAATTTTAAAAACGCTCAACGTTTACCGAACGAGTCGCATGTACAATGGGGTCAATTCATGTGACGTCAAAGGTACGTGACATGTGACTTCTGCGCATGGCATTTAAGTCTTCATCCGCAAAGCTTTCCTCGATGCATCTATCATTAACGCCCTCCACCAAGTATGAAGCGGATTTTTTGTTTACATTTGCAGATGTAATTTTGAGTCGTTTTGTTTCCTCCTGTTAAAGTTAAAAAATGAAAGACTGTTGTGCTGCTGGATGCTTTAATGTGAAACACAAGTTAATTCCATGATAAAATGCATTTTTTTAGTTTCCTTTCAACAATCCTGGCATTGGTTGTTAGCTTTGGAATGGAAGGTTGTTGTTTTCGAAGTTGTGATATGCGCCGTTTATTTTCAAGAAATCATTTAGTGAGTTTATATTCACAAAATTTTGAAACCCCAAAACTGTTCCAGTAATTTTTTTTAGAAAACCCTCTCAAAGGAAAAGAAATTGGTACGTGTATTGCTGTCTAAAACAAATGGGGACAATTAAACAAAATCTTCAATGCATTTCTAATTTTCTTTCTTGACATTTGATGGAATTTTCTGATAATTGAATATGCTTAGAAGATTTTGAAACGTTTACATGAATATTACATTACATTTATCCTACAAAATCTTATCTAAATTTAATTGATGTAAGTAAACAAACTTTTATTGTAAAAACTATCTCTCTTAACTGAAAATTAGTGGCTGTAATGCTGACTTGGGTGGAGGTGAATAAATTTCTTTAAGATTTATTAAATATATGGATCTTTTCCATATCGATCGTCGCGATTAACTGCAACATTTGACTATTATTGTCAGGTCAGAGATGTAAAAAAGGATTTCAAAAATTTATGTAATCTTATTGTTGCGGATAAATTATATGAAACATTGGATTTTAGAACAAAGGAATATATAAGTGTCCGCGAAGGAAAAACATGGTTTCCGCCAACTCAGTTAGGTCGCGAATGTGATTTATTTTTTTCATCTCGTGGTAAATCTTTAGCTGAATTGAGTAATTCCAAAGTTCACGTTAATGAAACAAAAGCAATAGGATTCCAAAAGCAAGCGTGGAAAAATGAGTCATTCCGTCGAAACAAAATCCATAACGTTAAAACGGAAAGGATTTGTTATGTTTGCGGGGGAAAGGGGGAAAGCTTTCATTTCGCTCGTAACTGTCCGAAGCGATTAGAAAAATCTACAAATGAAAGTGAGACAGGAAATAAATTTGTTATATCGAGAATTGGAACTAAGACAAAAAATATGCTTGAATATATTGATATTTTTGTGGATGGGAAAAAAATAAAGTTTCTAATTGATTCAGGAAGTGAGCTTATAATTGTAAATAAATCATTTTTCCCTACTAAAAAAACAATGGGAAATATACAAGTTAAAACTTGTTTTGGAAATGAAGTTTCTGCTCAAACAGCAATTTTCTCATTTGCTTTTAATGAAAAATGTAAACCTGTTGAGATTGAAGCAGTTATAAGTGATCAATTAGTAATGGAGGGAATTTTCCCGCCAAAATGTCTGCATCTTATTCAACAAAATGAATTGTCGAGGGCCGAAAATAGACAGATAGATTCTATTGAGAGTAAACTTCCATTTTTTGCGGCGGTAATTGAGAGTGAATTACTTGATATTAGTCAGAATGTAAATGATTGTTTACGCGATCAAGTTTTGCAGTTGGTAAAAAATTATGAACCATCTAAACAACCTCGAGAGACTGAGATGCGATTAAACGTTGTATTAAAAGACGACATCCCATTACGGCAACGGTCCCGTAAAATGCCGTTCGCTGAACAAAAAAATTGTCGACAAACAAATTGATGAATGGTTACAAATGGGTATTATTAAACATTCTTGTTCTGAATACGCATCTCCAATTTTGTTGTGTAAAAAGCAAGATGGTACTCATAGCTTATGCGTGGATTTCAGACAGCTGAACAAAAAAGTAGTTAAAGATTCTTTTCCTATTGCTCAAGTAGAGGAGGTTCTCGATCATTTAGGAGAAGCAAAAGTTTTCTCAACCTTAGATTTAAAAAACGGTTTTTTTCATGTTCCAGGTGAGAAAAAATGCACTAAATATTTGGCATTCATTTGTCATGCCGGTTTATTCGAATTTTTAAGAACTCCATTTGGTTTGTCCACAAGTCCTAGTGTGTTTTTAAGATTCATATATCATGTGTTCAGGGATCTGATTAGAGATAATACAATTGTAATTTATATGGATGATTTCATTATACCTTCCTGTAATGAAACAGAGGGTTTGGAAAAACTTAAACGTGTTTTAAAAGTGGCTTCTGAATATGGATTAGAAATTAATTTTAAAAAGTGTCAATTTTTAAAACGAAAAATTGAATTTTTAGGTTATGTAATCGAAGAGGGTACAATTCGTCCCTCATCAAATAAAACAGTAGCTGTTCAAAATTTCTCTGAACCTAAGAATATTAAACAAATGCAAAGCTTTCTAGGTCTCACAGGATATTTCAGAAAATTTGTTCCAAATTATTCAAAAATAGCAAAACCACTAAGTGATTTACTTCGCAGTGGTGTAGAATTTGAATTTGGGCCATTACAAAAACAGGTATTTCAACGTCTAAAATAATGTTTGTGTCAAAGTCCCGCACTCCACATTTTCCAGCAAGGAAAACCTCTTGAATTGCATACGGATGCTAGTAGCCATGGCTTCGGAGCAGTTTTATTACAACGTTCAGATGATGGACAACTACATCAAATTCATTATATGAGTAGAAAGACATCACCACAGCAAGAAAAACTGTCAAGTTATGAGCTGGAGGTGCTAGCAATTATAGAAGCCTTGAAGAAATTTCGAAGTTATCTCTTGGGGACAAAATTTAAAATAGTCACCGACTGTGATGCTTTCCAAAAGACGATGGAAAAGAAAGACCTGGCGCCTAAGATAGCCAGATGGGCATTATTTCTGGAGGAGTTCGAGTGCGAAGTAGTTCACAGAGCAAGTAAACAAATGAAGCACGAATATGCATTGAGCAGGAATGCAGTATGCATGGTCACTCGTTCCCAAAGGGAAATTACGGCTAAGATCACAACTGCACAATCAACAGATGAACGCATTCAATTGCTGAAAACTCTGGTCGAGAAAGGACTCAGAGCTGATTACTGTATAAAAGAAGATGTCTTGTATATACAGGTAGATGGACGAGAACTTATCGTTGTACCAGAAGCGATGGAGCTTGAAATAATTCGTGGGATTCACAACAAAGGACACTTTGCTTTGCAAAAGACTGAAGATTTGCTGAAAAGAGACTTTCATATATCTAACGCAAAGCAGAAAATAGAAAAAGTCCTAATGAATTGTGTTGAGTGCATCCTCTATAACAGAAAACGAGGCAAAGGAGAAGGACTTTTGAACCCAATTCCGAAGGGCAATACTCCTTTGAGCACATATCATATTGATTTCATTGGTCCCTTACCATCTACATATTTACGATATCAACACATATTTACAGTGGTAGATGCATTCACCAAATTCGTTTGGTTTTATCCTGTTAAATCAACATCAACAGCAGAAGCATTGCAAAAACTCAGGATACAACAAGCAGTCTTCGGAAACCCTGCGAGAATTATTTCCGACAGAGGTTCTGCTTTTACTTCTAAAGAATTTGAAGACTACTGCAAAAACGAAGGTATTCAACATGTACAAATCACCACAAGAGTGCCAAGAGCGAATGGCCAGATAGAAAGAATGCATGGAACTCTTATTCCAGTGCTTGCAAAACTGTCTATAGACGATCCTGCAAAGTGGTTCAAGTTTGTACCAGACGTTCAACGAATCATTAACAGTACTCTCAGCAGATCCACCAAATTCACTCCTTTTGAACTGATGATAGGTGTGAAGATGAGAAACAAAACGGATCTAAGAATCAAAGAAATTCTGGACGAAGAATTCTTGCACGCCATGATTCAAGAGAAGGAAACTATGCGTAAGGCGGCGAAAGCAAACATCTTCAAAGTGCAAGAAGAGAACCGACGTCAGTATAATAAAAAGCGTAGAATTGCTCCACTCTATAAAATAAATGACTTGGTAGCAATTAAAAGAACCCAGTTAGGAGGAGGCCTGAAGCTAAGACCCAAGTTCCTAGGACCTTACAAAGTGGTCAAGATAAAGCTACATGATCGCTACGACGTAGCAAAAGTAGGATCTCATGAAGGACCTGATGCAACTTCCACTTCAGCTGATCACATGAAGCCCTGGACTGATGCAGTTGCAACTTGAGATCAACGAACTTCTTTTTCTCCATCAAACCTTTTTGTTTTTATTTTTTATCATTTTCTCTTCAAAACCTCTCTCTTTTTTTTTCTTCCTTCATTTGTGTGTTTCAGAGTTCGGAGGACCTCACCTGTCGATGGCCGAGCGATGTGGTAAATTAATTCCGCGAGAGGGCGCTCATCACTTCCGGTGTGAATCAGCAGTCAAAGGGGAGAGGGTAGAGAGAGCCCCGACACCAAGGAATTCGGACCGTTTTTCCGCTACCGTCGGCCGAGAAAGGGTCCCGACCGGAAACCGTTGGGACATTCCTTTGAAAATGCTCCAAGTGCCACACGTAGGGGGAAAAGAGCAACTGTTTATCTCCATGCCATTTCAATCAATTCTTCATCATTAAAACTTCATTGTAAAAATCACCATTTTTAATCCTTCAATAAACCAATAGTAATCTTAACCAGTGGAGTGGTGAATTCAAACCCATCACACCCACAGTACTTTTCTTACTTTCCCGCCAAAAATCTTCATTTCCTTCCCCCACACCACTGAGTAGACAACAGGAAGTAATAAATTATGATTTGTTTAGAAAGAAATACGCGAAGTCAGTTGGTTTTCATTCATAGATAACGGGATGTTTAAAAAAGAAAGAAAACAGTTGCTTTTATTATTAGTCTGTATGAATATTTAATCTATGCCTGCTCAAAATAAAGTCTGGGCAGCGAAGAAAAAAAGTAATAACAAAGCGAAAAAAGGGTTTATAGAAAGAAAAGTGGCGAAGAAAAAAAGGATAGAAAAGAAAAGAAGAGTGTGTGTGTCACCATTATTTCGTCTGTGCGAGGCATTTTCCAAGCTGTTTTTAAGCTTTTGCATCTCTTGAAAACCAATTGTGTCTTTATCAGTTTACATTTATGAAAATTTGAATCTCATTATTCTATAAAAACAGAATTTTAGACCTTTCCCTCCACCACTTAAGTAAAATATCAATTACGGGACAATCATTGCTAGGAAGAGAAAGATGAGCAATACAATAAACAGAACATCTGAAGAAAATAATACTATAAATGAATTATATGATTATCAAAATGTGCTTGGTTTAAAAATATTTTGGTGAAAAACCTGTTTTATGAGACACTGCTACATAAAATATTAGCGAGCATTAATACTGGCGAACCGACTGGTCGCCAAAGGCGGCTAGTATGAAATGAAATAAATAGGAAATGTGATATTTTTTAAACAATACATACGAGACAAAGTTTTTTGGATCGTTTGCAATATTAAAGTGACTAATTCAATAAAACATTTAAAATGAATAAAAATTTAGTTATTTTATATTCCTGGTAAAATTTAATTGAAATAAGTATTCTCGAAAATGGTTTTAAATTAGGCCAAGCGTTTCTCGAGGTACTGGAAAGTATTGTTATAAAATATTCTTTAAAGTATTTTCAAATATTCAATAAAATATATGAAAAAAAATTGCACAGAAATAATACTGAATCACTGAATTATTATTATTTTGAATTTTAAAATAGTGCAAGAATGACTTCTATGCAGCAATATTCTACGAAATTATTGAGACAAAAGATTAAAATGTTGATAAACTTTTAAAGTGAAAACCTATTTCAAATTTTAAAAACATCTTTTAAGTGAATATCTACTATTCTAATTGCAAATATTCTATTGAAAAATATTCCTGAAAAAAAAAAAAAAAACTAGTTGTAATTTTATCGTTGAACTTTCCGTTAATGTATGTGCAGTTAATAGAAAATAATACAAACCAAAACAGAGTTTTAAAAAACAAGTTTTTATTAGTATATTGAATTGCAGAAAATAATTCTTTAAAACAAGGAATTTGAAAGTCAAAACTAACCATAAAAACTTCAGTGTACAGAAATACAATAAAATCTTAATAATCACAATTAATTGAGAACAGGAATGTTAGGATTATTGACAAAAAATCTAGGTATACTAATTTTTTGGTGGTGACAAATCAAATTAATATAGATTTAATGAATACATAATTTTGTATACCTACAGTCTTTATTAATATATAATTGTTGAAACTACAATAAAAAAAACTCTTGTTTCCCAATATTTTATTTCAATTTCCATTCAGAAAAATTTACTCAAGAATTCTTCTCTCAGCATGATAATGTTTGTAAATTGATTTACCATAAAAAAATTCTATAATAATGATATACATGGTATAAAAATTATGCAAACAGCTTTACTGATTAACATGATTTGATTTAGTTATCAAATTTGGCATTTAGTTACATTTTGAGTAGTAGGTTATAAAAAAGAAAGAAAGGATGTTTTAAAATGTTAACAAAGAAGCTAGATATCCTTTCCTAATTCTAAAAACAATTTTTACTCAGTTTATATTTTAAAAAACTTTCCACCATTGCTATTCATTTTCCCTCTAATTTTATAAACTTTTGAAAGTAAATTTAGATATTTTTTTAACATCAATGCAATTAATTAAAAAAGGAGAGAATTATTATTTAATTAATTGCATTGATATATATGCATCTTTCAATAATATTAAATACATTTTTCGTATCCATATATAATTAAGAGTATATGTAAAGAATACAATGAAAATGAA
>JAOUZG010015735.1:0-20189 GCA_026289955.1 Argiope argentata | reverse complement strand
GTTATGAAAATTTTATGCTTATTTATACTAAACATATAGAAAGAATTTCTTTTGTTGTTCTTAATTTGAGTAATAGACAAATATGAACAATAAAACTTTCCTTTTCCTTTCTTTATTCTTCAGAAATTCAGTTTTGATGTCCAATGAACTATAAATAGCCAGGTTTTGTAAAGAATAAAGTAATGTATATTGATACTTTCAGACTAATTTGATCCCGACAAGACCCACATATTTTGGTGCTGAAACCCGGGAAATGAGTGAAGATAAGATCTTGCGAAATTAGGGTTAGGGGTCAAAAGGTAAACCTCCAGGTATCGGTGGTCATCCCTCTGGAGGTTGACCAGGGTGGGCAGTATGTAGCAAACAAGACGATACCAAATTAATTTCTGTTGCGCAATTGGCAATAGTTATAAATAGTTAGTTACAGTTTTGTGAAGAATGAAGTAAAATATTTTGATATTCTCAGTCAAATTCGATACCGAAAAACTCACAGAATTTGAAAAGGATTATAGGTAAATTTTTAATAGCTCATAGATGTAGAAGCGGTTGTGACACTCTTTAAACATCTCATGAAATGGCTCAGACAACTCGATGGAAAACTTTAGGAACTATAACGAATATTCTACGAGACTGGAGATCCAATGGTGTATATATTGTTCAGATTAACGGCTGTGAGCCGTGGTACTCTGGTAGCACAAAGATACCCAAACTGTAAATATTTACGCAATAGAATATGTATTTAACCCCTTGTAATTACTTGATCCCGGTCGATCGAATAAACTGGTAACGTTTCAACACAAGTGTTTTATTTACACCTTTATACAATAACAAAACAACAACTCGTCTTCATCTAGGTTAATATGCCAGGAAATATGTACATTTGGGATAATAGTTCCCTGTCTATCAAAAGGAAAACTAACGGGCTGTTAGCTTATCCAGCTACTGCAGTAACTCAAGAGATCTACGGATTACTTCCGGTAGATCTTTAATCAATAATTAGAGATCACGTGGTATCTCTTCAACTGTCCAGCTCTTCAGCTCAGCTCACAGCTCGTCTCGGAACAGCTCGACTCCTCGTCGTATCAGCTCTCGTCCAGTTTCTAGCCGGATCAGCTGGTCTCGTCGTCTCTTCCTTCCAAAACCTTCCATTTTAACCTCGGTCAAACTGCGACTCTCAGGTTCACATTGGCGCGCTGGAGACGCCAATCATCCAATAATTCTTTAGAAATATTCCTAGTGGTTAGCAGTAACCGTGGGAATATTTTCTACTCCTCCACGCCCTTTGCAGAATCTTCACAATATAGAAAAAAATCACATATGGAGGCTTCAGTATTTCTTTCTTCAAAGGGCCGTAGACGCATGTGTTGTTCATTATCGGAACTTATACCAGTATGGGTAGCTCATAGAAAAAATAGCTACATTTGGTGTTTTGACACGGTTTCCTTCTTCAAAGAGCCGCTAACACATGTGTGCTCCATTATCTGACTCCATTCACGTTCAAAGGGTAATATCAAAGCGAAAGAAACACAATGCGCAACAAAGGAAAGAATCCTCTCACCGCTGACCAGAAGTAACTATGTTCGAACATGTGTCTCTTTAAGGGATGTTAAGTTTTAAGACATCTTTACACCCTATACACCGTTAATAAGATATTCCTTTCAGAGAATAGATATATTCGTTTCCAGATAGATAGTCTTCCTATATAATGTATAAGAGAAAAATGCATGGATATAAAATCAATATTGAAGTTTTTTCTTTTTTTATTTTGAACTTGAAGTATTAAAAAATTGCAGTTAATAAATGCTTTTCCTAATCAAACAAAACCCTTACAATCCAAAAATTATCTATTGCCAAATTTATAGGTCAATTAAAAATATAAGCTCTATAAATTAATTAGAACAATTTGTGATAATATTTAACCAATAATGTTTTATTATTTCCTTAATAAAAAATGTATGCGTGACAAAGTATTGGAAGGAACAATAAACAGCGTCGATCGAAATTTATCAACTGTATCAAGTATGTGGGCCAGACACTAACCAGATGGGTACAACGATGAAAGACGATACTTTAACTACAAAATAATGAGACTGAATGTTTAAAAAATGTCACTTCAAACCAGGCTCAGAAGTCGCATATCCTTCCAAATTCGATGCGAAGAAGCTCATAAATAATCTTTATGCGTACTTTGACAACATGAGTAAAAATATAGAGATATCTAAGTCTTTCTTTACTTACAAGGAAATACTACAAAAGAATCTGAATATTTAGCGTGTGAAGGTCACGAGACGAACCCGCGATGCTAGGGTCAGAAACCGAGTAACATGACCACAAAACAAAAATTAACACCAGCATCGTAGATATTTTCTGGCTTATGAAGGTAGCGCCACATTACTCCCCCCCCACCAGTGAGTAGGCGGAGAGACGAACGGTTTTAAAGGGTCAAGAGTTATGGAGAGTGAGTGCGTTGTTGCGTCGAGTGAGTGACTGCTTGATTTGGATTTTAATGGTGCAAGAGCCATGGTGTTGACTATGCTGCACCAAACTGTGTTTGGGGGGGGGGGTAAAAATATAAACTTTTAGCATTAAAGGCAATATGAAAATATTTGAAATAGTTGTAGAAAATACTTAAATATGGGGATAAAAGCCTATTGATTTAAAAAAAAGATGAGCATGTGGTGTTTTATCAAGCAAATGAGATAATGTGACATTGTTAAAATGATATGAACGTTGAGTACAAAAATTTGGACATTCATAGATAATATGGTAAACGGACAGGATGCAATTGCATTGAGAGCACATCGGTGCCTCTTCTCCAAGAAGCAGGTGGCAATGGGTAAATCTAGTGTGACCTATACGCAAACGGGTTATGATAGTGTCTGATTTTCTATTTAAAAGACAGAGCCAATACGAGGTTTAACGCTATGAAGTTTGTTTTCTGTTAACAGGTCCCATTTCGTCTGCCATTTTGAGAGGTAGAGCAATGTTATGTGTTTTTTAGATCGTTCATAGGGATACTAATTTAGCGGATTTGGCAGAGTGACTGCTGGTTGATGGCACCACGGCATATCAGAAGGTTATGTTGTCAAGGTCACCAATGTAGCGTGATAGATGCTCGACGTTTCTTCATGGTGACCTCTCCACAATACCAGACGTTTTTCTGAGGAGAGACTTCGTCAGAAAACCTCTCCAACAGCCCTATGATGGACCATTTCCTGTCCTGATTCGGAACACCAAGACTTTCAAATTGGGCATACAAGGAAAATCCGTGGATCGGGTAAAGCCTGCATTCTTTTTAAACACCGAGGAAGCTCTGGAGCAACTACCTAAATCAGGACTGTTACCTACTGATTCCACAACCCAACCAACAGCCACAAAGCAGCAGTCACCAACTGAGACTAAAACCACCCGATCAGGCCGGAATATCAATGTGGCATTGGCAACAGGAGCTAAAATTCTTGAGTTCATCTACTTTCTACTTGTGACGTTGGCAACAGGGAGGAAGAGGATTAATAAATATAAATTTCGGATGGAACAACGCAAATGTTAGGGTTTCTATTTAATATTTCTGGAGTTCAAGCATTGGATATGAATAATCTACAATCGTTTTTAAAAGTTGAAGCAGCTATGGCAAACGCGCATTTATCTCAACTCATTGTACAGGAATATCTCACAGTTTTTTAATGATGAAGCTGTATGTTTATCCACCATCGCTAAATACATTTCCTGAGTCGATATCGTTGACACTGGGAGGAGAGAGTATGCAGCAGCTTGAAAATTGCATATTTAAGCACCAGAGCGTGCCTGTTGAAGAAGAGCTGCAACTCAACATGAAGTACAGCTCATTTGTACGGCTTTTCATTTTATCCTATTGGTTGATTTTCTCCGATTTTAAGTTCAGTTCTTTGACTTTCCCCATCACACACACTCTCACCTTGCCCAGCAACTGTTTCTGACATTGAATGCTTGGATGGATCGAGCGAGGATATTTTATCTGTAATTTTGAATTCTTTATTATAGTACATTGAATATTTACAACAAGCAAATAAGGTTTTTAATGAGAAAAGCCAGCTATAAGCTTCTGATTTATTTTCATTTCATTTCTTTGCAATCATCAAAAATGTATGTCACGTCCTTGTTCATCTTCAGCTTCCTTTTAAACTTCGAAATTAGTAAAATGTGTATTTAACGCTAAAAATTTGATAACATTCATCAGACACAGAGAAGTGATTTAAACATAATAGATGAAGATTCCAGCTAACATTAAAATTAATTCAATCTAAATAATATCCTTAAAAAGTTAAAGGAATAAAATCAAAATAAATAAAATATTGGTAATTTTCTGTATTGGATTAGCAGTCTGATTAAAATGTTTTCGTTTTTAATACCTGTTGACTTCTTGTCCATTTGTGTTGCATGGCCACTTAATCACACATTTGGTTTCAAATTGCAATTCAAATACATTTTTAAGATTTATTTGAAAAATAAAATTGACGAAAAAAAGAGTTTGGTTGTTTTTGTCCTCGGGAAAGTTTAAATGTATTAAAAATCTTTTAAGACCAAGCATTTGAGTGGTATTTTTTGTTATGGCAATATTACTTTAGCTCTTTCAGATGTATTAAATGTATTAAAAATCTTTTAAGACCAAGCATTTGAGTGGCATTTTTTATTATGGCAATATTACTTTAGCTCTTTCAGATGTTCTTTCTAAAAAAGTGAATTGAGGGATATTGCCTTTCTCCAGATTCCTCGTGTAAAGCTCTCTTTTTTATATTCATATTTATGCACATAAAAAATTTGCTCCGAGACATCATTTTGCAGGGAAGTACTGCAGAGAACGAAAGATAAGGAGATGCATTACTGGTTGAGTTTTTGATGGAAGTTTTTTGATTCTGAAGTTGTACTTGAACGAAGAAAGACATTGGGATTTATAACATCAAATGCTGTTATTCCCGGTTTTCAGATCTAGAGAGCTAAAACGTTTCATCAGTAAACAAGAGATCACACACAAACACAAAAATAGTTTAGAATTTCAGTCAATTCACAGTTAAAAGCAGTTTCACTGATGCGATTTAGTACATATACGGGAACTTGAAAGAAGTGAAAAGTGAAAAGATGAGGTACAAAAAGACAGATCATTCAGGCATCTCGGAATGGTGATAAAACAAAGGGAGATTCAAACGAGGTATCAACAGAATGTGATCAATAAATTTAGTAGATGATAAAGTCCTTCATCGCCTGAAAAAAAACTAGCATATTTGTTTTGTTTACAGTAATTTTACACAGAACATTTTTGAAGGAGATATCTTGTTTATCTAACTGGAATCCGATTCTGAAGCAACTCAGAAATATTTGCCTCCTTCATGTCAAGGGATTTAAACAAAGTTAAAGTTTTAAAGTATCGAGATGCGAGGAATCTTCACCATATTTGTAAATATCATTATTGTTACTTCCCCTTCTTTCCTTTATTAGTGAATCAGTTATGCAGCCTTTATTTATTTAGATATATTTTAATTACGAGTTACAGCCATTGGGTTTCTTCCAGTGGAAGATCAGCAGAGCGAAGGTCAAGTATAGTGCTTACGACAGAGAACTACTGGCAGCATTTTCATCAGTCAAGAACTTTCGGCATATGTTAGAGGGTCATGTTTTCACCATTTACACCGATGATAAGCCTTTGACGCTCACGTTCCACCAGAAAACTGACAAGTATTCACCACGCCAAGCTCGTCAAATGGATTTCTTGTCACAATTTACCAGAAACATCCAATATTTTCCTGGTGTTCAAAACATTCCTACCGATATCATGCCAAAGATCTCCTTATAAGTGTACCTAGCTCCGTCGATTGCAAAGATATTGCTGAGTCCAAAAAGTCTGATCCAGAGTTAACTTCCCTTTTAATTTCTGGAACGTTCCTGCGGTTGAAGTATGTGAAATTACCCGACCATGACTTCAAAATAATTTGTGATGTTTCAACCGGTACAGCATATCCCTACATCCCACGTGCACACAGACAAAAAGTGCTTTCTCTCTACATGGTTTGGCACATCCAGGTATTTGACGCACCGTACATTTGTTAAAAAGACGTTTTATTTGACCTTCGATTTCTTCTGACGTTGCTAAGTGAACAAAACACTGCATAGTTGCCAAAAATCTAATATCCACCGTCATACAAAATCTCCGTTGTTAACCTTTAAGGCGCCTTCTCAACAGTTCGATCATGTCCACATTGACCTAATTGGCCCCCTTCCTCCATCCAATGGCTACACCTACTGTATGATGATTGACCGTTTCACGAGATTGCCTGAAGTCCAGCCCCTCAGACATCACAGCAGAGACTGTTGCCGAAGCATTTTACGCCGAGTGGGTATCTCGGTATGGAATTTCAGCTATTGTGAACACTGATCAGGGTTGACAGTTTGATGCTCCTCTCTCCAGGGAACTCACGAAATTCCTTCGAATATACTGATCAAGAACTACCAGTTATCATCCCCAATCCAACTTCATGATCGAAGAGTTTCATCTTCTCTTCAAAGCTGCAATTAAATGCCATGCAACTGAGCGCTATACCGAGGTTCTGCCATCGATACTTCTTGATCTTCTCGAGCATCTCTGAAGGAAGACATAAGTTGTACACTAGCTGATCTGGTGTTAGGGAAAACCTTAAACCTTCCAGGAGAGTTCTTTAATAGAGGTCACACCAACTGTCAGTCCACTGACTCTGTGGGTAAACTCCAGGTTCACATGAACTCCTTACGGCACCGCCATCAAGGCATCATGGTAGACGTTGGACGTCTGTTCTTGGTGACTTCTCCACAATATTCGCATGTTATTGAAATCCACATATGTGCAAAGGGTGACAACAGAGGGCTAACTTACAGGAGCCACAGTACTAGATGTGTGCATAGAGGTTTGTTGGTCTCCAAAGTGGTGGTAGACAAAGGGCGACGCGGGCAACCTGCACTTTCGAAGTCGATTAATCATCTCTAGAAATGTTATCGGCAAGCATCCTTTACACTAGCGGAAAGGTAGAAAAACGACGGGTTCAAACGATGGGTTCAACGGATTCAAATTCCTATCTCAAATCATCGGCTATTTAACGCCGGGTCGCCACATACACGAGTAGTATTTTTTAAAGGTATTTATTTACACAAAAATGGTATAAAATTAAAATAGAATTTTATGAATACAATTAAATTAAAATCGGGAGGAGTTTTGTACGTTGCAGTATATGATGGCGAGACAAAGCGGTTCTTTCGAAGGTCTTATTTTTATAACATTAAAAAAGAGATATCCAGTGAAGTTGAGCTGTACTTTAATTTGAGGTGCATCTCTTTTCTGACACGCATGCTCTGGAGTTCAAATACGCAATTTGCAAGCATCTGTAAATATAACATTCAATCATTTTGACGATGGAAATGTCATGTTAATTGAGTTTTTAAGATCAACAAATGATTGAGTTCTGTAAGAATAACAACTACACTGGCTAGATTAAGAATAAGTCACTATAAGGGAATGAATATCCTTCCTGATAGGACAAGAAGTTATATTTTTTATTTCAAAAACTGCTCTGATACTCAGCTAACACAAACGCACATCTTCCAGTACCCATGTAATGCTTGAGTGGTCACTGCTAACAGATCCACTTCAGGAGATTCTTTACAGTTCAAGCATCAAAGCCGGCGGAAGTGGTCCTCCGAACCTTTGAATATTGTCCAAGACTTTCTTTCCTCGCTTTTTGCAGCTCCATAGTTCTTTTTGAATTTCTTTCCTCACTTTTAACACAACAGTCCAACAAAAAGAGCAATCAAAGCCCATGTACAGATTTCATGCTCGATTCAATGACTTTAAATTAGTCATTACAGTTCAATGTCATTTTGGAATTTCATAAAACGAACATTTATTGCAATGCCAGTTGAACAAATTAATTTACTGTGGTTACAGTAATACAGTGGTTGTATATAGAGTAAAATTCGAAGTGTTAGACAATATTTGGAGTGAATGAAACTCCGTCTTGACCTTTTTTACAAAGGGAACAGAAATTTTCTGACGTAAATGGTATCTTTAACAAACGATATAAGCATGTTACAATATTCCAAACACTTTGTTTGATAATACTATTTTAAACAAAAACTTGTGAATTAGTCTTACAAAACAAAACAAACATTCAGAGTTGCTGCGCCAACTGGCCCCCGAGATTATTGATGTTATCTCCAAACAAGATTTGAAAATCTACACTATTGGAAGAACTGTAAGTGACATATTTTTAAAATTAAGTTGAGAGGAATCAAGACATTCTCAAAGAAACAGACCACTGCTCAGTTTTTCGATCTGAACTTAGATCTGTTACCAGAGAACGATCTGATTACCAGAGCTTAGGAACTCAACTTGGAGTCTGATTATTCCTAAATTTGGATCCCCGCAGGCAGCAACAGCCTGTGAGCCTGAATAGTTAGGGAACTGGATAAACATTCTTGATTAGTTGGACAAAGATATCTTCAAATTACTTACATTCGCAAGGACTGGGAGTCAGTGATCGTACCGTAGATCTTTTATCATGTGAGCATCCTCGGAAATGAAGTTGCAGATTCTCTGGACAAGAGAGGAAGCCTAAGCCTCAATTCCCCCAATTTCTAGACTGCCCGTCGCAGAGATCCTTTCATTGTTTGAACTAAGAATTAAAATGAAATGAAGGATTCCCCCAGACCATGACTGGCATGCCAGTAAGTGTCCAGGTTTGTATCTCGCGTACACAAGTTGAAGGAGTGTTGAAACGCTCTTATCTAGGCTCAGGTCTGGCCATAATAAAAGTATTTCATCACAGGACGAAAGATGTAGACTCCTTCTCACAGAGCGGCCCACGCTTCTTCCCTTTATATCATTGACAGTGTTAGCACCTCTATGGGGCAGCTAGTGAATGAAAATTAGTCAGTTAATTTCGACAGAATGACGTTTGAAACACTTAAAAAGTTCACTAAATAAAAAAATTAAAACTTTTTATAATGGAAATCGCTTCCTACTCCAATGATGAATTAGATGAACCAAGAAAGTGTACCTATTGTTTGAAATTTTACCGCAAAAAACATGCGACTCTAATGGTTAAGTTTTTCAGAACGGGTCCATTTTTGCTGATCTAGTTAATTTCAGACTATTTATTGTTATCTTTTTAGCGTAGCGGGTTCGGATTGAATGATATTTACTTGAGGACAGCAGAAACATATTTATTTATAGCTGTTTACAGTTATTTGCAGGATAACTGATGAAGTAAAATTTCAGATAAACACAATCCAGCAGTCAACAGTCACTTACAGCGTAAATGCAAGCCTTACGCACAATAAACGCAGATTGTATAACAGCTATCGTATATAGCACAGTAAACAGTAAGTCACAGCGTGCTAAATAAACACAGCTCACTAGTAATCCGTTAGTACAGCAAGACGCTTCTCTTCCAAGAGGAGAAAAACTACCGGTTGCGGCAATCCGTCCCTTGTATAGCCAGGCGAGCAAAACGCAAAGCTTCGGAAATCTCCGCCAGCGATAAAGCGGCTACCAGACTATTCCTTTCGCCAAACCAACCCGGCTGGCGCAAAGCTCCTTGCCAAACGCCGCCAATCTCGGCGAGTCCCCACGGCTCTCGTCCGCTCGTAACATTATGTCCGATGCGAGTATGATGCTACTAGGTACTCGCTCCTGCTAGTAGCAAAGCCTTTAAATATCTTTATTAATTTAAAACAATCTGCTGGCTGGCTTCTTCAGATACCAAAGGCATCGAATTATCGAATTTTATTGTCTAAAGTACAGCCGGCTTAGAAGAATTTGTTATTTCAGAATCCAAAGGAGATTCAACAATATGGATTCGAAAGAATCGTTCTTATAAAAAACAATCGTCATTAATAAATCTGATAATTTTAATAAAAATGGTGGGTAACTAACTCTTTCGCAGTATTGCTTACACGAACAGCCATCTTGATTGACGATTCTATGCTGTTGATTGGCGAAATAAGGCATCCATTAAACTAGATTTTACCCAAATTTCAAATCAAGAAGTAGACTACATAGCTTTATTTCATTTAGTTCTTCGTATTTCAGTATATGTTACCTTTTTAGTTTCTTTAAAAATACTTGATATTTTATTAAAGAAAACCAAGAAATTTAAAGCATGATTTTTATTGCCACATAATATATATGAATCTATATAGACCTGTATTTGATTAAAATTATAACCAATGAACAGGAAGTCCGAAATTTTTCCGAATCTGACTACTTGTAATATAAGATGAGGCAACTTGTTATAATAATCTAAATTATGCCCAATATACAAAATTAGGCTAAAATGGATTGATTTAAAGGTATATATACTCTAACCCAATTTCTGCACATTGCTGTAAATTTAAATAATCAGCAATTAGTCTGATATCCGTGTTCTATTAATTTATATCGTATATATCTATTGTCTCTACAATTTACCGCGTATATATCTATTCTCTCTACAATTTACCGCGTATATATCTATTCTCTCTACAATTTACCGCGTATATATCTATTCTCTCTACAATTTACCGCGTATATATCTAATCTATTATTCAATTTACGACGTGACGTATATATCTAATCTATTCTCTCTACAATTTATCAAGGATGTACGAGCTTATAAAGAGTAAAATAATTTGTACAATTCCAATTTTAATTGCATTTCTAATTGGCAAGAGTTCATTTTCTTCCGAGCTCATCTCATTTGATTTTAAAAGAATCGTAAAAGCGAAATCTGATTTTAAAATAAATGCTCAAGTAAATTATAAAAAAATAATTTAAACAAACTGTTCCCATTTAAAATACAATTCCCATTCGTACAAAATGTCCAAAATAATTACAATATCCTACCGATATTCTTGTAGTATCGACAGGATTTGTTTTGGCCGACTGTGGATTTCAGTAATATCCATCCTTACACTGACTAATACATACTGATATTCACTTCGAGATAATTCGCCCCAAAGTGGTCAAATACTGACCACTATCCTATCGATATTGTCCGGCATTTAGAATATCGAACAATAATTTTGAAATCAAGCAAAATATATTGTACTAATAGAAATTCCATCAAGTAATATTTTCGCTTAAATAAGAAGGGAAAAACGCCGTAAATAAAACTCCAACTAAAGTTCAAAAACTATAAATAAAATTGAACACGCGTAAAAGTTATTCAGACTGCTTGCTTTGCATTGTATTGTATTTTTTCCGGAACGTATTTTGATTTAAAAAAAGGCTGTAGATTCGTTCGAAATCCATCGTCTCCAAAATATCTGATCGTGAACAATAATTTTAGGGAAATCCTTTGATTACCAAATCAAACAGCACGAAAGAGAAACTACAAGACAATTGATAATAGAATATGTAAATAGTTATATAAATTGGAATTAAAGAACATCTTAAAATTATAAAATCACAATATTACATCTGAAGAAAAAAGAAAAATGCAATTAAAGAACTTCTCAAAAGCGTAATATCACAAGATTGCATCAAAAAAATTAGAGCAGACGAAATTTAAAAACTTCTCAAAAGCATAATATTATTTGGTAGTACAATTAACACTCGATTTAGACTTACTTTTTCCAATACATAAAGCAACTTTCCTTTCGTTCTTTTTCAATTCATAACTACAATTATAATTTACACATACACATAAATACATTTATAACGAATAATTACTTACGTGATTATATTTGTAATCCTCAGATAAACAAAGTTTTGCAAATAGCGTTTTATAATCATATTTAGAGCATAAAGTTTTTCAAGAAATTCCACAGTTTCGTTTCAAAATTCTGCCACAGAATGATCAAGATGGGCTTCTATAATTTGAACCGCATCAAATGAGGATGGCAACATCAGAAGTCAGTTCCGTAAGATGACAGTGAGACATTTCATTCCGATAGATTTAAAATGCACTCTTTTCCTACACATGCTGGATTTTCGAAGAAATCAGGTCTCAAATCACTATGTTCCAGTTTCGAAGCCGAAATGCTATCATTAAATCACCTTAATAGTCTCTAATAATTATAAACTAAAAATATTGTAATAAATATGTTAATAAACAGGCCTATTTAGAAATTGAAACCTCTTAATAAATTAAAAGGTAAAACATTCCTTAATAAATTCAAATATTACTTAGATAAGGAACATTATATATTTATAAGTTGAACCTCAAAATGGCAAACAATTGAAATAATGTCGTTGGATTTTCATCAACTCTTATGCCAAGTAGGCGGCCACCGATAAAGCAGACGAAGCGTATTTGGAATTTAAATGATAAATCTATCTAAAAATTAAGATAAAACTGCTTTTTACGCGAATTCTAAAGATTATTTTTTAAAATATTATTGTATCTTTTATGTATATAATTTTGAAAATAATTTCTGCTTTTCTGCTTAACAACTGGCAACACATACTGTTTTCTCACAGAATTTTTAATAATGAAATTAGCAATAATCGAATATATTTATAGTATATTTTCTGTATATAATTTTTTTTAATTTCTGCTTATCTGCTTAACAATTGCCAACACATACTATTTTCTCACAGAATTTTTTATAATGAAATTAGCAATAATCGAATAATATTGAATAAATTATGCAGTAATACTGTAGCTTTTGTTTTCGTAACTAATTAGTTTTAACGCACATTAGTTAAAAAATGTTGAACAATCCAGAATAAAGAGAAATGACTGCAGAAATCAGCTAATAATAATCACAATATTATAGAACATTACTTGTGTATCAAGTAGAATCACTGCCACTAAGCCTAACTAGCTTTGTGGCTGTAAAATCAAAAGCTTCCTGGTATTATGTAAATTCTGATTCTCAGAAGTTAATGCTTAATCATGGAATCTTTGTTCTCACTCATCTCAATGAAATAACAGCTGGAATGGAATTCTAATAATATTCATGTGAAGCGTCTAATGAATTCATCGAATGAATTACGTTCTTATGGTAATTGATAAGGAAGTGAATTTCGATTATTTATGTGAAACTTGCTTTTTTTATCGCATCTTAACGCAGTACTGATTAAGACTCATTGGTAATAATAACTGGGATGTTAGTTTATTATATTTTTTCATGGTCTTTTGTTTCTTTATCATATTTTTGTATGCTTTAGTTATGCTTAATTCGAACAATCTTATTGTATCTTATCTTAATTTGAATCGTAATCTAATCGTATCGTAATATCAATCTTATCGTAAATTGATTTCGAATTTTTCCTGACAAGAGAGTTTATAGAGCTATGGAAGCTTTAAATCACGGTTATGTTTGTAGTCGAGACCTTCATATTTACTAAATTGTTAAGAAATTATTTAAAATAAGTTAGAACAAAACTAAAGAAAGAAAAATTGATGCTAAATTCTACTAAACATGATTTGCGGCTTTAAAAAATTTTCAGGCAGTGTAAAAATGTTAAAACCTTTACCGATGAAATATAGCAAATATATTATTCGAAATTTCCATTAATTCTAAATGAGAATTATTTACCTCTATTCAATTTTTTATTAAAAACATTATATGAATTTATAACAAAAAGTAATTCTAAGAATTTCACTGAAGTGTAAGGGATTAAAATTTTACAAGAACATGAAAAACTATCTAGTTAGAAGAGATAGATTAAGAAGTGATGTATAAGATTTGGTTTAGTTGGGTTTTAATAAATCAAAAGCCATTCTTCATTTTGCTGTGCCAAACATATGGTAAATATTAAATACTTTGTTTCATAAATTCTTAGATTAAAACTTTTTTTCTTCGTCAATGTTTATAGTGTACAACAAAAAGCAGCAAGAAATCTTTAAATTTTAATTATTTTCAATTAGATCAAATGGTAAAAACTAATAATATTTTAGGAAATAAAAATATGTGGGTGATTAATTTTGACATTTATAAGAATGATGAATAATGAAAATTGAATTTATTTACATTTCTTCAAATAGTAATCACATCTAAATAATTTTGGTTGGATTAATAAAAAATAAGGATAGAGAAATAATTGGGAGGATCTCTCCAAAATAAAAATATTTGAAGAACAAAATTATAGCTTCGGATAATATAACAAATTTATTTTAAAAAAATTAGTCATTATTGATTTGAATGATAAGATTGTGTGTTTCCTTTTAGAAAATAAAACAAAATTATAGCTGGTAGATTTTGTTATTGTTAAGAAAATAACACTCCTTTCCCTGCAAAAATACATTTCTTCAAAATGATCTTCTATATTTTAAATTATTTTTCGAAACAGACGAGTTAAAATTAATGTTTTTTCAAATTAATCTTTATCGGCTCTTCAAAACATAAAAAAAGATTCCAATAATACGTGCTGAAAGATAAAAACTAAATATCATTATTAAAAATAATCAATTGAACAATTATATGAAGAAAAACATCAGATCAATCTATTTTGCATTTAATCCTAAAATACTTTGTATGAACTGTGATTTTCAAGAATACATTAAATACAGAAGCATACGTGTGTCAGTAAAGATTCAGACGGTAAATAAAATAAAGAACCATTGTCAAAGTTCGATTTTCAAGTACAATAAACTAAAAAGATGGTGGTAAAGCTCTTACTTCCAGGATTGTTCCTTTTAAAATGATTAATAGGCTGTAATGCCCTGAAAAGCATCTATTGTGACACAACAAAAGCTACAAACAAAGACTCCCAGCATTCTTTTTCTCCTCTTTCCTGTCATTAGTGAAAAGTGTGCAGCTTGAATGCGCTTCGCCATCTTTAATGATTTCTAATGAGTACCGGCTAGGAGGAAAGAGGATGAATTTTAATTGCTGAAGCCCGCCAAACTGCTGTACCAAGGCGAGCGAATTTTAAATACTGGGTAAAGGATATTAAATGACGAAGTGTTTGTTTTGTCTTAATTTTTATAGAAAAGAGGATATTTGCATAATTAATCAGTAAATATGGAAGGTCCAGTTTTATTAATAATCTGTGATCGATGCTTTATTTTCTATCAAATCAAAAAAGTTTCTGGGGGGGATGACATTTTTAGAGAAATAAATTATACAGAAGGCAAGATAATTATTTACAGATAAAAAAAAAGTCAAAATAGAAACTGTTTTCACAAGCATCGAATTTCATATACAGATTGATAATAATTGAAGTTTCATTTTGAAATGGCCATAAACTGGACCAAATTGTTCAGTAAATATTATAATATAAATCTATTAACAGGCATTTAACAAACAAATTTTATTTTAATTGAAATATTATAAAAGTTAAAAACAAACGATTTTTATTTTAATAAAAACATTATTAAAAGTTAAACGTAAACGATTTTTATTTTGATTAAAACATTATTAAAAGTTAAAAGCAAACGATTTTTATTTTAATTAAAACATTATTAAAAGTTAAAAGCTAACGATTTTTCTGATAAACATATTTTATTCATTTTATTTCGTTTAATTTTTGCATATGTTGTTTTGGTGAAAGAATAAACAAGTTGACGGAATTCTAAAATGTTTGGAATATCATTTTAATTTTAAGAATTTAAGACGCTCCGCAAGCTATATTTTGAAATTTAAGAAAATGGACCATTTTTAAGCAAGAATGCTAAATAAAAGGTATCAAATATGGTAATAGTTTAAAATATGTCATGCAAATTTCTTTTCTGATGAAAAATATAAAAAAAAAGTTCAAAAACATACCACTAGTGGTGAATGGCGCAGTATGCAAGATTGTTAAGCAAGATAGAACATTAGGACATCGATTTAAAATATTTTTAATCGTTTCTGAAACGTGTTACGGAGCATATTTAACTGGCGTCCACCTTTTTCTGAAAGCAAGTTAAATCATATTACTGCCTTATCAACAGTAGCTTTGTAAAAAATTGTAAGTGAAAATTGGAGTATGCTTTACTAATTACGTTAAGTTATGTAATTTCAATAATATCATGTTACGCGAAGAGATATTTAAGACAATATGTGTGTAAGTGTATGAATATCCCTCATTAATAAAAGAATGGGAAAGAAAAATTTAAAAAAAATATTCTGCCGCATAAGGACTGAATACGATATATTCTGCTGTGTCATCAGCTATTTTTTTTAATGAGGGAAACGAAAAATAAAGGTATAACCAATCTCCTTAATTAATGTTTCTTTCTCTTTTTGTAATAATATGTGTCAAAAAAGGTAAGCGAAAATCAGAATATGCTTTAGTAGTTACGTTAAAATATATTATTTCGATAGTTTCATGTTTCGCGCAGAGGGCTTTAAGACTATATACAGTGAAGGGCCAGAAAACCTGGTATAGCAGATCGTATGCAAATAATGGAAGTGTTCAACCAATCAGCGTAAGACCAATCAACCAATCAGGTTGTCGACAGTGCGTATATAAAACAACAGGTGTCTGAGAAAGCTCTTACATCGATTATTGCCGATATAAGGGCAGGTAATAAATATTTATGGGAATTTTAACGGGGAATAATCGTAGGTACATGGGAGATTGACCAAAACATTTCCAAAAATGGAGATGAAATTTAGGTTTTCATAGACAACCATTTCAAGGGTGTACCATCAGGTTTCCGATAAAACTTTAAATCTCCGACAAGCTGTGCGAGCGGAAATAGACCTTGATAGCAGGGAAACGTCGACGGCTGAAAAAAATAGTTACACGAGATAGACATTCAACTTTTCCTCAGATTACTGCAGATTTTAATGCATGCCCATCAACAAATATCAGCTTAAGCCATCTGCAACGTATCCTCATTGATATATATAATTTTCTACTTCCGTTTTGTTTTACTTTCGTTTTGTTCATAAGTGGTTTAGTAGTGGCAGCATAAGCTTTTTCTAAACACATTTGTGTTATTTTTTAAATATTATAGTTGGCCTGTTCGTTTCTGCAGTGCTTTAAAATTGCAATTTTTTAAATGCTATTAATGTTTTGTTTACTTCTTGATACTGCATTTGGCTGGATTCAAACAGCGTTTGCGTCTTTCCACTAACATTTTTTGTTTAATTTGTTATTCTGAATTGCGCCTGAAATTCCCAGGTTTTGAGGATGGGGAGATGTATTTTCATTAACAAATAAAAATATGCCAGGACCAAGAATTAACCATAGCGCAAAAAATCTAAAATATATATTGTTTATGCGGAAATAATAAGTGTAAGGCATATCCATTAGCAGGTAAAGATCAAATTAAAAATGATTATTCCAATTGACAATTATTTTGGAATAGCAAAAAACTAATTTATCTTATAAATTGTCTAGAATATAATTTAAGCTATATAGGTCAAACGAGTACAGATCTTCCTTTAAGAATTAACAACCAACGATTAGATATTAAAAAATTCATAAAAAATAAAATTTCCGATCATGAATTGGACAATTTCCAATACTGTAATTTTAATAATGTTAATATTTACATTCTAGAGGATAATATTAATGACTTAAGTAAAAGACTAGATCTGGAATATATTTACATTTGTAACATAAAAACTCTGTTTCTTTATGGACTTAATAGTAAATTAAATGGGGAAGGTTTCGAAGATTTAAACAAGGTCTCAATTTACAACAAATTTAATATTTTTTTTAAAGTTTTCTAGATAACGAAAAATGTACTAAAAGATTTTAAAGAGGTAAAAGAAAACCGGTTATTATCATATTATATTTGAGGAATTTCAAAATTTCTGTTATCTGGACCACAATAGTGAAATTTTTTTAAAAAATCAGGAAATATCATTTTAATCTGAGAAAAAAGAAAATTAAATCGTTTTTGAATAATGGATTTGAGGATATAAAGCTTAAAAATTCTTTGAACAAAATTATAATTTATGATCTTATTAAATTTAAACTTAATGTTGAGACAAACGATTTATTATTTAATAACAAAGATAATTTAAACAAAGAATTCTGTGTTATTATATTTTTTTGATATTAACTTTGAAATCCTTAAATTACCGAAAATTATTCATAACAATAATGTTGTTTTTTCCATTAAAGGATAAAACTAATGTGTCAATTGCGTTTAGTTTCACTTCAACCTCAAGGAAGCAAATATGCAATTACAACTATTTTAGTAAAAATCTAGATAAAATAAATAAAACAGTGCAATTGCAACAAAGAAATATATGAAGATTATTTAGATGTTAATAAAGGTCATATTATAAAAGGAAATTGTTAAATCCAGCTCTTTAAAAGATCTAATGGAAAAAGGGACCAAATTTAGATTAAGAGAAAAAATAAATAATAATAAAAATTGGCGCATGCTTTACTAGTTACTTTAAGTTGTATTATTTCAGTAGTTACATGTTTCGAGATAAGAGATTTAACGCCATATATTTACAAAAGTATAAGCACTCAAAAGTAAGATGCTTCGAAATGAGAGATTTAACACCATATATTTTCAAATGTATAAGCCTTCATTTCCAATCTATAGCTACTGAAGAAAAGAAGAAGAAAAATATTCTAAAGCTTAGAGAAGGTATTTGGGCGTTATATTTGTATTTATCGTTAGCCATCATTTTAGCTGGAAATGGTAGATATGTTCTTTATTACAATTTTCTTCTTCTGTTCTTCATTGTTTGTTTAAAACTTTCAACTAAAAATTGGAATATGCTTTTTTGTTATATTAAAATGCATTATTTCAAAAGTAAGATGCTTCGAGATAAGAGATTGAACACCATATATTTCCAAATGTATAAGCAATCACTTCCAATCTATAGCTACAGAAAAAAAGAAAAGAAAAAAATATTCTTCAACATATAGGAGGTATTTTGACTATATATATTTTGATCTGTAGATTGATATTTTTTGATCTACAGAAGAAAAGAAGAAAAAAAATATTCTACAGCTTAGAGGAGGTATTTTAACGATATATTTTGATCTATCGTTAGCCATTATTTTAGTTGGAAATGAAAGATATGTCCTGTACTAAAATTTTCTTTTTCTTCCGTCCTTAATTATATGTATAAAACTTTCAACTAAAGAATGGACTATGCTTTTGTAGTTATATTAAGATGCATTATTTCAAAAGTAAGATGTGTCGAGATAAGAGATTTAACACCATATACCTCTAAATATATAAGCATTCATTTCCAATCTCTAGCTACAGAATAAAAGAAAAGAAAAAATATTCGACAGCTTAGAGAATTTAGATTTATTTTGATTTTTCTTTAGCCTTTATTTTAGCTGGAAATGTAAGATTAAGTCCTGTATTAAATGTGTCTTTTTCTTCCGTCTTCAATTATATGTGCAAAACTGTCAACTAAATATTATTGGAATACGCTTTTGTAGTTATATTAAGATGCATTATTTCGAAAGTAAGAAGCTTCGGGATAAGAAATTTAAAACCATATATTTCCAGATGCATAAGGATTCACTTCCAATCTATAGCTACAGAAGAAAAGAAAAGAGAAAAATATTCTACAGCTAAGAGGAGGTATTTTGATGATATATTTTGATTCATCGTTAGCTATTATTTTTGGTGGAAATAGAAGATATGATTTATTAAAAATGTCTTTTTCTTCTGTTTTTAATTATATATGTAACTCTTTCGACTAAAAATCGGAATATGTTTTGGTAGTTATATTAAGATGTATTATTTCAAAAGTAAGATGCTTCGATATAAGAAATTTTACACCATTTATTTCCAAATGCATAAGCATTCACTTCCAATCTATAGCTACAGAAGAAAAGAAAGGAAAGAAATATTCTACATCTTTGAGGAGGTATTTTGACGATATATTTTAATTTATCGTTAGCCATTACTTTAGCTGGAAATGAAAGATAAGTCAAAATTTCTTATTCTTCTGTTTTTAATTATATGTGTAAAACTTTCAACTAAATATTGGTATATGCTTTTGTAGTTATATTAAGATGTATTTTTTCAAAAGTGAGATGCTTCGGGATAAGAGATATAACACCATAGGTTTATAAACGTATGAATATTCATAAGGAGGAGGATAAGGGAAAAAATGTCGCTTTGGGACTAAGGATGATAGATTTTGCCTTATCGTTGACCGTTTTTAGCTCGAAATTGAGGATGAAAAAGTATCGTATCGCCCCCATTAATGGCTCTTTCGTTTCTGTTTTGGATTATATTAGTAAAATAATATAATTGAATATTAGACCGTGGTTTAGTAGTTGCGTTAAGATATATTACTTCAATTCTATGGTTTTTTCACGTGGAATCTATAAG
>JAOUZG010015727.1:0-14949 GCA_026289955.1 Argiope argentata | reverse complement strand
AAAAACAATTTTTTTAAAAGGAATTCCTTCTTAAGTTAACGAAGAAAATTTTTATTTTAATTACTCTTTATTAAATAATTACAATTAATATCAATATGTATAGAAATATGACAGAGTCACAATATTAAGCAGCATAATAGAAAGCAAATTTCCTGTCTATGTTCTATTCTCCTTTCTATATATGGCGTTCGAACGCGCAGCCCAAGGGATGGGAATCCAACGCCATACCAGCCAGACTATCCCGGCCTAACGATAACTATTACTATAAATAATTGACGAAAAAATTACACTGTCATTGCATTTTCAAAGTCAATTGTGTCAATGCAAAATGCGTGAGTTTTCAACAGCAGTTGGGGAAACGCAATACAGATTATAATTTTTTTTATTATTTACTCTTTCATTTCAAAAGTACTTTAAAATGAACCTGAATAATCTATTCCTTAACAATGTTTAGTTTTGATTGCATCAAACATTATGAAAATAAACGGAATTGTTTAACATAATTGACCGAAGACATGTTAAGCCTAACATCATTGTCGTTGGGGAAAAAATGAATTCGTTGCATATTTGACAATGAAGATTGTTGGCGAGAAAGCTCGTTTTTAATTAATTAATAAAAAATTAATGAATTAATATTTGATAAAACTATTAACTTCAAATGTCATCCACTACAAGTTTTAAAAAATGTACTTGAAGTTAATTGGATGAATAAACAGTATTTTATTAACAATTGAAAATGTTTACAATATATATATATAGGAAGGGAGAGTGTGAGCTAATAGTAGGAATTGAAAAATGACTAAATTTATGACAAGTTTTTTTAAGCAACCTTCTAAAACTACTCTAAAGAAATCTCTCTATCACAGTAATAGAACTTATCCCGATCTCTGTCACTTAATAGTTAGCAGATATCTTGACATCTTTCTTTTCAGAAATCGCTCATAAGGATTCCGTAAATGAAAAGAAATAAATATGAAGTCAAAGATTTCTAGATTGTATCTCTTCAGAAATTAAAAACAAACATTTTTAAATTATTCTAGAAATTATACATTATTTCTAGAAATCTCTAAGAGATAAAAGCTGTGTTATTTGTTGTACTTTAAAGATTAATAGCAATTCCCATTTTTCTATTCAAAACCTCTAAAAAAGTCACGGGAATGAATGTTTTAAAATGTAATTATGCTTACGTAATTTTCACTTTTACTTTTATTTTTAATATCTTTTTACATATAATATTAATCTATATTAAAATTACTTAAATATATATTTCTAGAACTAATTAGGTCGAATGTAATTTTATTAGCTTAAATACTTAATAAACAATAAAGTAAAAGTTATTTGAACTCAAAATTCTACGTGAACTCTATAAAATATTGCTTTTTTTATTTAAGTCATCCAGGAGAAGACCAGAGGAATTGATTCAGAATATTATAATAAGTACTGTTTTCCCGATTTCACACATTCCTAATTTAATAACACATGTCTCCGATTTCAGAAACGTTCGGATTAAAATAATGTACAGATTATCCGATTCCCTCATGCTGACCTTAAACTTATTTGCCTATCCTTAAACTTCTCTTTAAAAGAAATGGTCGATATTGTTCCATGGAAACATAAAACATATCCCGCTTTTGCCATCATTTAAAGGGGAAAAATTGGTAACAACTTTTATTTTCATTGTCTAATCGATAATTAAAAGACAAAGAACACTGCTCTGTATTGTATAAACGTTTTTATTTTATTTCCTATTATTATTTTTTGCAGACGATTTAAATTTAGAGAAAAGATTCGTGGTTTTATTTTTAAATCTCTGTTGGTTTTCAATTGAAAGTAAAAGGATTCAATACTTACGAAATTGTTATGCAATAACTAATGTGAAGAAAATTATATTTTTAGAGCAACTGTTGTTGTTTTTTTCGCTTCGTTTTAAAAAAAGTTTGTTTTTTAAAAGCTTAAAGTTTTAATGGCGACCAAAAATTGCCATGAAAAGGTTTAGTCAAGTTATGAAGATGTATTCAAGTCCAAAAATGCACTTGGCGATTTACAGATTATTTCACTTGACATTTGATGACTGAAATTGCCAAATTGGCGAAATTTTTTCTTGGCGCTTTACAGTTGCTGCTACAACCAGCAAGTACTTTAAAACATGTTTGAAACAGCTGTGAAATACAGAAATTGTTAAATTAAACATAAAAAATATAAGAGAAAATCCTTTTATTAGATAAAAAAATAGACTTACAAGAAATTTCGATTCTATGTTTATAAATATCGCTATCGAACTAAATTTAAACTTGAAAACAAGTTTGCTGTGATTATGGTATTTGAGCATCATAAAAGGTATTTAATGTTCTTTCCTACTGCAGTCAATTCAAATTGAGTCGCAGCCATGAAAGAAATATAACTGCACATCATCTGGCAACAAAATTTATAGAACTTAATTCTAAAAAAATATACTTGCTAGCATTATAGAAATTAATTAAAACTTTTGGCGTTTAAATAGCTTATTACACTGGTATTGTGTTTTTTTTCTATTTTTAATATTAATTCACACTCTCCCTATATATATTTATATATCTTGTTCAAATTTTCAGTCGTTAATAAAATAATTTTTAATACATTTTTTAAAACTTTTAGTGGGTAATGCATGATGTTAATACGTTTTTCTCAAATATTAATTCGTTAATTGAATTTAATAATTTTTAATACTTTAAATAGAGTTTTAGCAGTTTCTACTGAGAATTGAAATCAACCGGCAGTTTTTGAATTGGTTAAATGCAAAGAGTTTCCGTGTGTTTCACGTGATGGTGAAAAATACTTGTTCAATTCTTGCGAGAAACAATAACTTTTTGATAAATTATCTATATTAAATGTAATTATTTTATAAAATGTAACTAAAATATAAAAACTCTTTCTATTCTTGCGAAAATCAATAATTTTTTGATAAAATCTATATTAATTGTAATTATTTAATAAAAAGTAACTAAAATATAAATTTTTTTATTCAAGTAGGAGTTGACTTAAAATTCTTATTTATAATACTTGTTTATTATTGCTTCCTTGAGCTGAATGATCAGAGAAATAATCTTAATTTTTAAAAAATTTTGTAGCACTTTACACGATAAAATACAAATAGCAAATAAAAACAATGAAACAACAAAATACAAAGTATCAGATTTTTTTTAATTTGTACATAGGTTTTTTAAATGATTAATGACATATTTTGTATTTTATTCTATTGAATTCAGAACTTTTAAGATATATATTTTTTCTTTTTTACTTTCTCGTGAGCATATCATAGAGAAAATATAATAATCACCAAAGAAATTCGAATTCGAGATTTTGACAAATATTTACGTTTCAAAGGTTCCTGAATTCAAGAAACACATGTTTTGAAAATTTCCTTCTACTAGTGACAAAATTATATCAAAAACAATATGAACTTTACTATTAACATTTGGAGCAATAACTTCACACCAGTTTTTCAGATTTCTCTGAAATTTTGAGTAAATTCTATTTGGAGGAAATCCGGCTGTTCGAATTTAAATCGTCACGATAATTACTAAACGACGAAAGATAAATACGAGTATATAAAATTCAATACACAAATTTAATATCTTTAGTCCAGGAATATATCTAATTTTTGAGTCAAACTCAACTAAAAGTAGACTCTTTGTCGGTCGGTAACTTTAAAAATAAGTAAATTGAAAAAAAGGAAGGATTTAAATATATCAAATTTTGTTGGGAAATTTGAAACTAAAAATAGTTTATATTTATATAAAACTATAACTAAATATAGTTATAATTTTGTGTCAGATTTTTGTTTCAATTGATTGAGAAAAATGTGTCTGAAAAACAAATTCGATTTTTGGATATTATTAAAACATGTCTGAGCTAATTGCCAAATAATTCACCAAGTTTCATTCAATAGATTCATAAAAACGTAAACGATTCATAAAAAAAACAAAATGCGCGCCAAAAGTTAGTATTTTGTAACTACTGTACGCCAGTGTCGCGTAAGGTATTCTCTGTCATGACGAATTCATTAGAGATGATGCGCAAATTTTAGGGAGACCACTACCCTTATTTTATGTTCATCAAAATGTAGTAAAATAAATCTGAAAAAATGTTGATATTATAAATAATTATAAAATCAAAAACTTTTGATGTATTCTTTTTAATACATAAAACATCTCAAAACATAAATATTTTTTCTGTATCAATACATTTATTTAAAATTAAGTGTGATTGAACATGATCAACACAATCAGTAATTTACATGTTAACATTCATTGTTAAATAAAAAGTTTTAATACTTCAAAGCATTTTCGGATGTTAGTTCAGTGTGTTCAATGATGACAATAAAAGAAATTCCCTGCTATTGGGCCTTGGAGGTTCCGATCCTTAATGAATTGCATGGGATCAAAGTGCGTTCGTTTTCCGCTTTCATTGGGCATAGTGTCATTGAGTTTTTGACCTTTCGGTTGTTCGTAAGCAAGGAATATATATCTATGAGCATCTAAAAAAAAGAATAACGAAACATAAAATATAAAGAATAAGCATCGTTCAAGCATAAATATAGGATATAATAATTCTTTTAAATTTATCTTAAAGAAAACTAATTTTAAATGTATATTTTTATCAAATATATGAAAATATATCATGAGAAATTTATTGCGCAATTTACAATGATTTTTAAAAAGAGCCTTGACATTTTTCAATTACATTTATGGCAGTCATAAAATATTTAACAAAGAAAATATCGTTAAGAATGTTTTTTAAAATTTAAACATGCCATCGTCAATTCATTCTTCTTTCAAAATAGAATAGACCTGAATTAACTTAAATTTCGTATAAACATGGTTTTTATTTAAGTGGGATAAATATGATCTATGAGAATATTTCAATCTCATTATGGTAAGGGGGAAAATGCATGCATACATACTATACAAATTATGTACAAATAATTTTTTTAACAATGTATGGTTTGGTACAGATTTTAAATTATCGAGCTATTATTCTTTAACATCTTGCATAAAACGAAGCTGCCTGATTTTTATATCGTCAGCTTATAAATATATTTTTATTTATAAGCTGACGATAAGGGTTTGCGATTAACAATGCTATTGCTTATCACTTTTCTCTTGATTGCAATTTTAATTATATCCATGGATATTTCAATAATGCAGATTGGATTCCCAGAACATTCATTTATCATATGGCTTGACTTTCTTTAAAAACAGACTTAGAATGGCAATTAATTGTTTTAAATCACCAACTCGTCCTTTGGAAATATTTCCCAAGTAAAATAATTCAATTTTTTTAGATAAATTAAAAATTTCAATCCATTAGCGGCAATTTTCAGAAGCTTACAAGTTTCAAAATTCCACAATATTATGCAAACTTCTTGTCACATCTGATCACAGATAATCTCCAATAAATTTTAAATTCCTTCAAATTCTATTTTAACACCCAAATACAACCCCCGATATTATCCTGTGCTGTTACGATATTTTCCTGCATTTTCTAAAGTGCAAATATCGACGGCAAGGTTTTTACAATTACATTTTAAATTCTGTAATGCAAAATAATTAAATACCGGATATAATAATTATTTACCTGACATTGCCTCATAGAATGCCTACTTTTCATAGCTTTCCAATCATAGAAATAATGTTTACAATCTCATTTCCCCCCCCCTAGAATTAAAGTGAAACCGACCTTTCTTCCGTACTTTTGACACATTATTAGTGAAGTGCCATCTTTCGGTAAATTGTTAAAACAAAACTTACCCGAGTAAGAGGGTGGCGCTGTTGGATAGTAAGGAGAGACCACATCTCCAGATTCCCAGTTGTCTCCAGGAATATTTTCGATTAGCCAATGGCGATAATGGGCAGCAGTTGGATTTTGCGGGGTATAAACATCAGGATCTGGCGTAAGCAAAGAGAAAAAAAATTAATTTTCCATATCACAAATAGGGAAAGGGGTTAATAATGATCTGTAGTGCTGCTTGTAGATTGTCAGTTTCGATGTTCGTAACAATCTGTGCAATTGTCTGTTTCAGAACATACAGGTTTGGAACGCCACCAGCGTATGCAACATATTTCCGATACCCTCACAGCCAAAAATCACAATGACCGTGGTGTCCGGGGCGACCATTCTGTCTGAAAATATTGATTGCAAACTTTCTCAGTCCCGGAAAACTATGGTAAAATGCTCTTTACTGTTTGATGAATATGCGGCCGTGCTCCCTTCTTTTATAAATCCAAGATTTGTTTTATGCAGCAATTGCGAAATAAGAACATTTTGAAGCCTTTGTCTATATTTATCGCCATTATTATCGCAATAGGACTTGTCTGAGTGAGATTCTGAAAAAAAAAGAACTGTTTGATTATGAAATTGTCTTTGAAATCACATCACACGGTAGAACACTTTTGCCAGTAAAGCATGCTGAGGTACGATAGAGCTCATACTAAGAACCCAATAACAGTCAATCACAAACTCCTGAGTTGTTTGCTCTTCCCTTTTTATGTATGGCTTTACTGTCATGAGCTATGAATTTCAAATAATTCATCTCGATTTGCAAATTTACTCCTTCATATATGACAGCAGTTACAACATTTCAACTACGGACAATTTTTGATTCTAATTTTTTTTTCTGCGGAATTCAATTTAACATGCCCTTTACAGTTTGTGCATTAAATGTGATTTCATTTAATTCATTCATTTTAGCCGTAGAAGTCGTCAAACAGGGAAAATATTTTTATCGCCAATGTGTAGATCGATGTTTTATAAACATTTACACAAATATATGTTAGTAAACTTCTGAAATTAAATAAAACTATTTGGAATGGTACCCAAGGCACATGTTTCATGTTGAATACACCATTTAATAGCAAATGATTCTTTTAAATCCATGACACAAAACTTTGCTATTTCCAATTCTAATTGTTAATTTTATGTTGACTCTTGTTAAGAAATGAGCCACTAGAGCGCACCCCTTGGCACACTAAAGGGCGCTGCAGTAGTTGTGAGAAAGGTATAAGTTCTATGTGCAGTGGGTTGTCATGATCTGGTCCTCCACAACTGTGGATAGTTTGATAGGGGGGAATTTGAGTTGTTTCACGTGTTGATTTTAATGTTTATAAGTTAATTGATGTTCGCTCTGCTATTTTTAAATATTGTGTTTATCAAATGAGTTTCGTTTCGTTTGTGTAGTGAATTAGCTTTATTAATTTTTATCGCTTTTGTTGCAACATTCAGAGGACCTTCGATAAACAAGATTATAGAAAATTTTGGTAAACGTCACTATAAAAATAGACGAAACTATCAATCGCAGAATTTATTTTCGTTCCATAAATTACTGCCAGTAATAAAATCCGTAAAATAACAGCACTTTAAAAAGCTTGTTATTTATATGTGAATAAGAACAAAAGCACTTACCGATCATGGCTAAGGTGTACAGCTTATTGGGATCGGATTTGTACTGAACAACGGTAGGAGGATCTTTAGTCTGACTGCGGCTTAACAAATTTCCACAATTGACAGGCACACCGTTATACTCAACCTAGATTGTATATATATATATATATATATATATATATATATATTAAAGTTTTCCTATAAGTATCACTATCAGTTTCCATTTAAAAGTCATATACGAAGATTGCTGTATTCCAAATATATCGAATAATAAATATACAACATATATTTCAACAAAATAATTAAGGTTTGAGTTGGGGACTGTTATGGATTTCCAATTATTTTAAACACATAAGTTAAGGCATATATCTAGTATAACAGCTCTACTATGTTAATCATTAATCTGAGAAGTGAACTGAAATAAGCTGATGTTGAATATATAAATACCGTGGTATAAAGTTCGAATTATTCTTACTTTTTACTCACTTGCAACAACAACTGTTTGCGTGTGAGGCTATAATGTTTTATTAAATGAGTATTTTGTTTGTTGTAAGCGGAGATTATTCTTGCTACTACGTACTATTACTAATACTATTCAAACTATTAGCTGCCGGCATCCTGGCTTAGGGGTAGCACGTCTTCCAGGTTTGGGCATGATTGTCCTTCTGCGTTCTATCTGTGAGGCGTGTGGATGTGCCCCGCCCCCTGTAAAAAGGGGTTGTGCATGCGAATGTGATGAGTGAGTAGTAAAAGTCGTACTCTTGGCCCTAGTTGACCCTACTGATAAACAAGAGATGCTCATTTGGCTTAAAATCTCTGACAGCCGTCAGTGCGCTTGCACATGGCAAGTGCCATTAGTAACAACAACAACTTACTATTAGTTAAGAGCAAAAGTTAAACTACACCAAGAAAAAACATTTTTGCCAGGTAACAATTACAAAAAATAATAATAATAAAATAAAATAAAATAAAAATCATTTATTTTTAATAATTTTTATTTTCAAATTAATTTTATAGTATTTTTTTGAAAAAAATTGTTATATGTTTTTCTTTACATGTTTGTATTGAATAGTTTTTTGATGAAACAATGCAAAAAAAGCTCAAGGTGATTTCTTTAATTCATGTTCCTAAAATTAATCATAAAATTATTCTAAATTATTTAGACGTAACAAAAAGCTTCATAAAAATTTTTACAGCTATAAACAGTACGCAATCACTACTTTATGATGAAGTTTTTTATATTTATATAGCATTTCATAAATGAATAAACTTTAAAAATATTTTTTAATGAATCGTTTAAACGTTTTAAAAACAAATCTATTAAATCTTGCAGCAAAATATTTTCTATAAAGCTACTGAAGAGCCCTTTTATAGCTATTTCTAATAGCAATAAAGATGAATGTTCATATGTGTGAATGCATGTGAGTTGACTCTCTACAAAACCAAATGTTAAATTTATAACTATTAAATCTATATACTTTGGATATGCTTTGGAATAGTATATCTCTACATTATATATATACTTTGGATGACAGAAATGAGAACATCGGAGGGATATTTTTTAAAATTTTTATTTAAAAATTTTGCTGAATTTTTCTGTTATTTCAAGACAACTTCTGAAAGTATTATAGCATAAAATTAAGCTTTACACTGTTTCAAAGTATAACATTTTCTGTGATACTAATTTAATATTCGTAAAATTATTTCCTAAATCTTAACAATTTCAATTTTTTTTTTAATTTTCTAACGATTGATCGATTCCTTTATTGACCTGAAATTCAAAACAGTTTTTATCGTTTCAATAAATATTTAATCGTATAATTTTTTTCTATTGTTGGAAGCTAAAAAAGAAGGTACCTGTTTGATATCTGTGCTCAAATCATATAAAAATGAAGTTGTTATGTTGAGTGATTTGAAAGACGGAGGAATCGATACTTACATTTTTAATAACCGCTGTTATATTAGGGAACTGATCTTTATTTAAAAAAATCCATGTACACAATGAATAAAATATATGTGAGGCAATTAAAATAGCACATCTTAAATTATTAAAAATTTGGTAATATAAGGGACAGGAAGTTATATCTAAACGGTTTAGCTGGAGCTAAATATAACTGATATCCCACCAGATACGTTAGTCACCGAAGACGACTAGTAAAAAATATATATAATTTGAATCTTTCATTATGTGCATAATTTTCAGCTAATTTATTCATTTATAATATATATTTGATGAAAAAGAAGACAGAAAGATAAATTCCTTCGCTTTTAAAAACGATGGCAAGTAATAAATAAAAGATTCAAATGAGACCTGCTATGCATATTTGAATGCATCATTTCAGAACATCATTTCTCGAAGGGACAAGCACCACGTGCACGTACAAGTTAAATTATATTTTTATTCATTTTCATTGTTTCACTGAATGAATCACTTTAGTATTGCAAACGATCCAAAAATCTTTGTCTCGTATTGATTGTTAAAAAAATATTGCATTTCCTATTGATTTCATTTCATATAAACACGTGCTCAAAATGACATTTTTCAAGGTTTTATTTGCTGTAGTCATTAACTTATTTTTTTAAATCAGAGCTTTTGTAAATGCGATGGCAATGCGTTATCAAAAGCTGATTTTTTAGAGATGCTCGTGCAGATATAAAATTTCAATTTTTCACCTACGGATTAAAATGTTTATTTTTTGCCTACTGATTTTTGTTGACGCCAGAAAACCTCATTCCCAAAACAATATCCTGTTTTGAATTGATAATAAAACCACTTACTTTCATGACACTTTGGGGCATGACATATACTTTATCGGGCACAATACCACTTGATCGAAAATTGCATACATCTTCCTGTGTATAAATGCTTGACAAATGAATAAGAACCAACAGATAAATCAGTTTCAACGCCATTATAAAAAAGATTCAAAAGGAAACTAAAATGTAGTGCATAGTTTTATGCACACCAACGAAAAATAAGTCAGGAGTAGTCAACAAAGATACGATCAAGATCAGCGCATGCGCAGTTTTGATGCTTTTGTTTTTATTCTCATCTACTAGTTAAGCGGAAGAAGAAAACTGACCACCTGCTTGGTTCAAATACATAAAAAGCAGATGTTAATATCCATCGGTATAAATTTAACAGTTCTTGCTGCTTTTATTTATTATTTGCATATAAAATCATAAATGGACGTGAGTGTATATGTTTTTAAGTGAAGAATTCACTTTTCAGTATGTGGATACAGGAGGTTCTGTTTATAATACCCTGAGTAAGATACATTTGTATTTTCTTAAGTTTTAAAGTACCAAAGTGAATACAGCGACGTTTAAAGATGAAAGTTCAAAAAGAAATGAATGTACAGCAAAATCAAAATCGGACCATTGAATTTCAATTGACGAAAAGTGAAGATTTTCACCTTCTTACTATAAGAACTTTTTTGACAATTAAGAATTATCAGGATAAAATGGGCATATTTAAGGTATTTTCAGCGTATTAATACTCTATATAAGGTGAATATAAACTCCCAAATTCTGTAGTAAATATTAAAAAGTAACTTCTAAGTAATATTTAATAAAAAATACTAATCTTTCTAAATAATAATCAATTAAAAATTGATAACTATTAAAAAATTATAAATTTGATTTTAATTATTAATAAAATAAATAGTTATGATTATAAAAAATATTAAAATGAAATCTGTTATGCATATTTCAATGTATCATGTCAGAACATCATTTCTTGAACGTCAGGGCACCACGTGCTCGTGCGAGTTAAATTGTATTTTTTATTCATTTTAATAGCTTCATCGAATGAGCCGCTTTAGTACTGCAAACGATCCAAAAAATTTTTTTGTCTCGCATTGATTGTTTAAAAAAATATCACTTTTCCTTTTTATTTCAATTCACATAATCGCGTTCTCAAAATGACATTTTTCTACGTTTTATTTGCAGTAGTCATTAACTTACTTTTTTACTCAGAGCTTTTGTAAATGCGATGCCATAACTTTATTAAAAGCTGATTTTTTGAAATTCTAGCGCCGGAATAAAATTTTTATTTTCCGCTTACGGATTTTTGTTGACATCAAAAACCTCATCTCAAGAACAACATTATGTTCTGACATGATAATAATGAAAAATTAATAATGCATCTACATAATCAAATTCTACGTATTAAAACTCTGTATAAGATAATTCTGAAATAGAAAATTTATTTTAAACAGTCTAATTAAAGGACAAAACATGGTTGAAATTGGATTGCCTATTTCATAAACTAATTAATCATTTAAGGTGAATGGTCAGGTAATGATTAAAATATGCTTTTCGTCAAATCTACTTTGGACAACAAATTAATCTAGGTACTTGCAAGCGCTCCAGATTTACTAATTAATTAATCATTATCAAAGAATATTAACACTGGGATTTCTGCATCTTATGAATTGAAAATGTATCTGTAGTGATAAATTATAACGAAATAAAGATTTGGAGAAAAAAAACTATTATTTCTTCGTCTGCCTTTAAGAAACAAATAAAGATATCAGCTTGCAATTATTAAGAAAAATATGGCAATGCATTTATACATTATGTACAAACGCGTCTTTGACTTATGCAAGTTAACTGTGTAATTTTTAAGATTCATAGTATTTTAAGTAATTTTTTTAAGCTATGAATTGGGTTATTAAGTAAAAGCTTGCAAACTTGTCAAGAAAAATTAATTAACTTTTCAAATTAAATACCATGAGAAAATAAGTGCAAGTGTTATTTATTACAAAAATATGAAATTAAATTTTCATTTGATTGTTTTATAAGGATAATTTTCACTTAATTAAAGGATTTGCTAGATTATAAAGCTTAATAAAATTTGCAAATATGATAAAGGGTCTTGCCCTGAAATGTGGTACATATGGCAAATTAAAATAGGATTATTAAATGAATGTGCATGACCCTCATTTAATAATAGAAAATTAGACTCTAGAATAGCACAAGACGCTATGAAGAGCATTTAATATATAGAAATACTAGTACATTCCATTTTCAACGATTTGGATCTTTAATTAACTTTAAATATTTATAGCATTTTCTAAAATTGACTCGAACCTGCATATATGGTAATTTTTAATCTTCACATTCGAAGAGACGCCACTCCGCAACCTGTTGAAAAAGGTTGCAATTATGCTACGTACTGTAGCAGCGCACATATACACTGAAGTGACAAAAGTCATGGAATGACTGTTAATATCGTGTCGGTCCTCCTTTTGCCCTTTGAAGTGCAACAACTCGACGTGTCATGGAGTCCACAAGTCATTGGAAGTCCTCTGCAGGAATATTGAGCCATGCTGTCTGTACAGACGTCCATAATTGTGAAAGTGTGGATGGTGCAGGAGTTTGGGCACGAACGAACCTTTCGATGATGTCCCATAAATGCTCGATGGGATTCATATCGAGCGATCTAGGTGGCCAGATCATGCGCTGGAATTGTCCGAAATGTTCTTCAAACCAATCGCGAACAGTTCTAGCCCAGTGACATGGCGCATTGTCATCCATAAAAATCCCATCGTTGTGTGGGTACGTGAAGTCCATGAAGTGCTGCAAGTGATCTGCAAGCAGCTGAACATAAACATTTCCAATCAATGATCGGTTCAGTTGCACCAGAGGACCGAGCCCATTCCATGTAAAAATAGCCCACACCATTATGCAGCCACCACCAGCTTGAACAGTGCCTTGCTGACAGTTTGGGTCCATGGCTTCGTGGGGTCTGCGCCACAATCTACCATCAGCTCGTAACAACTGAAATCGTGACTCATCTGACCACGCCACGGTTTTCCACTGGTCTAGGGAGCAGTCGATATGCTCACGAGCCCAGGAGAGTCGCTGCAGGCGATGTCGTGCTGTCAGAAAAGGCATTCGAGTTGGTCTTCTGCTGTCATAGCCCAAGGAAGACAAATTTCGCCGCACTGTCCTATCGGACACTTCCCTCGTACGTCCCACATTGATTCCTGCAGTTATTTGACGAAGTGTTGCGTATCTATTAACATTGACCATTCTACACAGACGTCGGCGGTCTCGGTCATTAAGCGCAGGTGGTCGCCCACTGCGCTGTCCATGATGGGATGGGATGCCTGAAAATTCATACTCTCGGCACACTCTTTATACTGTGGATCTCGGAATGTTGAATTCACTATCGATATCCGCAAAGGAATGACCCATGCGTCTAGCTCCAACCAACATTCCACGTTCAAAGTCTGTTAATTCTCGTCGTGCCGCCATAAACCACGAAAATCCTGTTCACATGAATAACTGGAACACAAATGAAAGCTTTGGAAAACGAACTGCGCATTTATACTTTTTCGCTGCGATACTACTGCCATCTGTATATTTTCATATTGCTATCCCATGACTTTTGTCTCTTCAGTGTATTCTATAGTGTTGTATAATGCTAAACAATATTCGCAAAAATGTATAAAATTGCTCAGTATTCAATGATATAGTATTAAACAACATAATGCTAACTGTTTATTGAAGATAAGAAATTCACAGCGGGTTTTATTTACTTTGTATAGTGAAGTTTTCACGAATTCAAAATTTGACCGGAAAGTGGACTATAAAATAATTACGTATCATTCTGATTAATTGTTTATTTAAATGAGAATAAAAAGTATCGCAAATATAGAAGAAACAAGTAATAAAAGAACAAGTAATAGAAGAATATATAGAATTGGTCAATTTGTACTAAGGTCAATAATTTTTATTTTATTTTAGTTACTTTTTATTTAATAATTGCAATTAATATAAATAATTCATCCAAAAAAATATGCCAGGACAAAACAAAATATAGTCCTTATTTGTTGAAAATAAATCTGAACAATTTGCACATTTGTGAATTTTTAACACCAGTTGGGGCAACGCTAATGCGTGAATTTTCTACACCAGTTGGGGTAAGGCAATACACAGAAACATTTAATTTTCTTTGTTTCATTTTAATTCGAAAGTATCTCAAAATAAATCAGAAAGATCGATTAATTAATAATGTTTAATTATAAATGCATCAAACATTATGAAAATAAACAGAATCATTAAATATGATCGGACGAAAACAAGTTAAGCCTAATTTCATCAGTGTGAGGAAAAAATGAACTGAATTCATTACTTATTTGGCGGCGTGGATATGAAGATTTTTGGCCAGAATGTTAGTTTTTGATTAACTTGTAAAAAACTAATGAATTAAAATTTGAAAAACTGTATTAATATTAAATGTCATCCACTACATGTTTAAAAAATTTATTTGAAATTCATTGAATGAATAAAAAAATATTTTATTAACGATTTAAATTTGGAACAAGATATATACATATGTGTAGGGAGAGTGTTAGCTAATAGTAGGAATTGAAAAAACAAACCATGTTAAGCCGAAACTATCAGCCGAAACCATGTTAAGTCTAATCTCATTAGAGTGGGGAAAAAACAAACAAAATTGGTTACTTATTGGCGGCGGAGAAATGAAGATTTTTGGCGAGAAAGTTAGTTTTTAATTAA
>JAOUZG010015717.1:0-13031 GCA_026289955.1 Argiope argentata | reverse complement strand
CTCCATATTTGAGTACTAAATGAACATATTGCTTGCAGTTAAATTGAACGTTTCCTTAATATTTCAAAGCAAATATCAAACACAAGCTTAAACATTTCTTTAAATTTTCAAGTTTGCTAGCCTGTTTTCTTTTAATTAAATTGCTTTATCTTTTGATTTCGAACACATTTATTTCTATTTATTATTTTTTTTAATTTCGAGAACTTGAAGATGTGTTTTTTTTTAATTTCGAGAACACGAGTTTTTTTTTAATTTCGTGAACTCGAATTTTTTTTTTTCAATTTAGAGAACTCGAGTTTTTTTTTTAAAAAAATTGAGAACTCGAGGTTTTTTTTTTAAAGTTTTATTTTAAGCGCTTGTTTTTTTATCCCATTTTAAGTGCTGGTTTGGTTTAAACCTAAAGCGCTCATCTTTTAAAAATACATAGTGCTTATTTACTATTAATTTTTTTTTAAATTTCAAGCTTCTGTATTAAAGAGTGCTTTAAATTAATTTTTTCAAATATACAGGGCTGTTTTCAAAGCTCCACAGAAACGCTCAGTTCACTTGTACAAAAGTTATAATAATCTAATATGAAAATTTGAAAGTCATACATTGGCGCAAAAATTATAGATGCGATTTTTGAAATATCAAATGTCATTTTGGTATCTCAGCCTTAGTAGAAAATAATAATAGGCATCATATTAATTATTTTTTAACAAAATTCATGAATCACAATATAAAACATCAACATTTCAAAAATTTTGGAATCATTTTATGTTATTTAAAAGTTTTTTTCCAGTTTCAAATAGGTTTTCTAAAACTTATTTTATTTTTAATCTAGTTTTTTAGTTCTTAAAATGATATAAAAATAAAAGTTGAAAAGAAAAATAAATAAAATTCAAAATCAAGTCAATTTTGGAATTATCAAAATAAATCTTAGTACATTACAAATTTTAAACTACTTTGAAACTTAACCCAATGGTGTATACTTAAAGCAAAGGCGTGCCATTTATTTACGGCATTAATTAATTCTGTAACACTAAATGAGCAACCTTGTAATATATTTATAGAACAAAACTTATTATTCGTAAGAGGCAATTTTATAATTATACCACATTTTACACAATTTGGTTTTCCTAGAAAAATTAAAAATTTTGCCATACATGCAGCTGCGTTAAAAATGTAAAAATTTTATTTTTATGATAATATTTATTAAATTACCGATTCCCCGACAGTTAAGACTTTACCTTTTTAATGGATTTCATCTACGGCACTAACAAGGAAGGGATTTTTTTAACATAAAATTCAGTATTTTATATAGTAAAGAGATATGACTTTTGGAATCCAGGAATACTGTCATTATATTATATATTTGTAACAACGGTGAAGTTATAGTAAAGCTAAAATTTGAAGAAAGGTTTTAATGTCAGTAAAATTTTACGTTTTAATAATCAAGTATTTTCTGAAGTGTTGCATGAAAATATTATTTTGTAAGAAAAAAAAGTAAGAAGCAGTTTGAACATTAAAGGACTCTTAGTCCTGGAAAAAGTTAGGGTTTTTTTTAAAAAAAAAATAAGGATTAAATCTAATTTTGCATTCAAATACAGTTCACTACAAAATTGCATGAAAGAAACTATAAGAAAAACTTCAAATTACGCTATTTTTTATTGTTTTTTTTAAAAAAAACACACTATTACGATATCGGTAAATCGTAGATATGAATAACATAAGAATAAACATTTTCTGCTACTAGTGAGAAAAAAATACTATGGAAAAGTTCCGTTAGAATAATTTTTATATATCGTTTAAGTTATAGCAATTAAATTTATTGCTAAATATTGGGAAATTAATTACCCATTCTTCTGTGTAAATATCAATTCTCTTGAATGTAATATTATAAGGATCAGACTCACAACTCTGATTTTAATATGAAAAAGAATGTCACCTCAATTAGAATCTTCCGGATTATGATTCAATATGGCATCAAATTCAAAAAAGAAAATGCAGACGCATTCTTGAAACAAAAGTGCATTTTAATTAACTTAGACTACATTTAAAGAAGCAACTGCGCCTTACAAGAGTTGTTTCAGATTCACCCCAACTAAATTATTTAGAAGAGAGGAATGCATTTGTTAGAATTCATCATTATTTTTTTAAATATCAATTGTCAAATATTTTCTTTACAAACACGTAAAATAATAACATCTTAAAGATACTGCGATAAACCAGAATTGGTACCTTACAATTTGAAAGCTCACAGGACTTTGACGAAACGTGACCACGATTATCAACATTCATTCAAGATAACATAACTGGAATTCATTTAAAATAAGGCAGTTACTCTTTTAAAAACCAGACTGAAAATGTTAAATTTTTTAAAGTTTCAAGATAAAACTTATAATAATTATAAGCCGTTGCATTGTAACTATTAAAGCAATGGAAAAGAAACCAAATTACGTTAAATATTTAAGGCTTTTTAAATAACTATGGTCCATAGGTATAGATGATTGATAAAACTGGTGGTTCGAAATTAATAAAATTATCAGAAGATCTTCAAGAACAAGGGGGATGATTTCTTTTTTGTCAATTCTATAAAAATAAATGCCTTTTAAAACAATAGTCGTTAAAACTTCGATTTAAAAAAAAAACTTATACACAGTATGAAGGCTATATAAAGTTCACAGAAACGGAAAAAGAATATTTGAAGTACTACTATAATGCTGATATGAAAAATATTTATACTATGTTCTGAATACAAAATTACTGACAGGCAGTATGAAAAAAATCGAGGCATTCAGTTAATTAAAAAAAATGGAATTTTAACCAGTTTTTGAATTATTTTCATTAAACCAGAAAATGTTTCGGGTGTTTACTTCGTTGAGTTAGAAAATTGATATTCTTTAAGTTTCCTTTTTGAATTAGGCATCAAAACTCATTGAAGTATTTTTATTGGGAAAAATGCACACAACTATCTCTTGCACTCTTTTACAAGTTCAGTGTATGTCAGCAGTATTGCATTGCTAGTGTAACTCAGAAAACGCATTTGAACAGGTAATGCATTAAAATTTGATGCTTATCTATATGCAAAAGTCAAATGCTAATACTTGTCCTTTTTCAATTTTTAAAAATTAAAATTCAACATTTGCATGATATTAACTTAAAGAAAATTTTAATAGGCCTCTTCAGATGACATTTTAAAAAATTCCCATTGTTTTCATTTGATCTTTATTAAAGTCTGAATATTTATTTTGAATATTTTTAAGTTTTACGAGATGGATTGCAGAAATATACGAGAAAAGATATGAATGAATTTCAAGACACATTTAAGTTTAAATTTAATATAAAAGTTTTAACCTTATAGTCAATGAAAAATGGAAAATTTAGAAATACATTTCAATTTTGATCTTGACCAAAATATTTCAGATATTGAATTTCTTTCTTTAAATTTCTTTCTTTCCTTTAAACTTTTAATTTACACACAGCGATATGCATGTAGAAACATTTGAAAGTTTCTTCTCAAAGAAAAGGTTTTATCATTTCTAAAACACCAATATGAACAAAAACTTAAAACGGACAAAGAAACGGAAAGAAGTATTGTCAATTACGAATGTACTTCTCTTCATTTTTAATCATAAATGAAAACCTCAAATTCTGAAATATGAAAAGAAACTCGTTTAAAAATGAGAAGATAGAGTGAGATCGTGAAATATGCCAATATAATAAAAACTGTTATTTAATAGACACTTAAATTTAAGAGAAAATTCAAAGTTACATATAGGACTGGAGCTGCGAGAGACGATATTATAGTATATTGGGAAGTAAAAACGGAAGTTAAAGAATAAAGATGTCCATATATTTCATTGAAATGCGTGATTTACATTTGTTGAAAGTCAAATACTTAAACTCTCAGATTAAAGGATATAGAAAAAGCTTCAATATTTGATATGAATTAGAATAAATATTTCAAAATCCGAGATTTGAGATTCACTAACATTCTTATTTAAAAAGCCATGTAAGAAACGATTTTTTTAAAAAATTTATAAATTTATTGCTTTAATTATCTACGTTATAATTTCATCTATTTTTTTACAATAACTTCTTTGCAGTTACTTTTGCAAATAATCTGAATTTATGGATTTCCATTGAATATCAAAATTTATAAACTTTTAATATTATACTTAGGATTTGTTAGAGAGAATCCCGTTGAATTTTCTTTGCGGGAAATTTTTTAATGGTGAAAAATCTAAGAATACTCCATTTGATTTTATCTAAGACACTTTTTCTTATTAAACCTGAGAAGTGACAGCTGAACTTCAATTTTATTCGTTTCAGGTATGTTATTTGGAAAATTTTAGCATAATCAGTAAGTATTCTGATGATGATTAGGTGTGTGCCGAAAGTGGCATTACACCGGTAAAAAAAAACTCACAATTAAGATTCAAAAAATACAGAATTTAAATAACTATCAAAAAAATAGATTTTCAAAAAAAATTATACGCTTAAGCATTAGAAGCTAATCAGTAGGCATACACTGTTTCTTCTGAACTCTTAAAGAGAGAATATTTGAAGACAAATCAATGAATCATTTAATTCAAAATCGATATTGAATTCCGCGTTCACTCTTGTTTAATTTGAAACGTTTATTCAATTATTTAAAACCCATTTCAAGAAAATATTCCACTACTCGAAATGAATATACTAAAAGCATTAAAAATTATTCAATTCATACATAATTTTTATGTCATTGCTCAACTGATACAATAAAAATTCTTATGAAGTTCCATACATAGATTATATTTTTGGATGCAACTTTATTACAATTAACAATTCATTAGATTATATATATTAAATTATATCATCGGTAAATTTTCAGAAATTATATTTTCACAAAACCACTATCCTGCATATAAGGAAAACTTCAGTTCTTTTAAAATGAAGCAAAACACATGTAGAAAATTCTTTTGGTTAAAAATATTTTTGAACAGCCAAGTTTTGTGTGGTTTCTTGTACCAAAAATAAAGCTAAAATAGCTTGGATGAAACATGTCGGTTATTATTTTTACGCAAAAATCATTTTAGAAAAGGAAAAAAAAAAGGAAAATGTACTAAAACCTTTAATTCTGGGAAGATTCAGAGAAGTGGCTTTACTTTTTAAAAAAGATTTCACATTCACCAGATTGTTTCAAATGGACCAAGCTCTAATTTGCATAAAAATCGATTCAATACTCACTGGTAAAGCATCTACAGCTAGGAGAAATAAAGAACGATCTAAAATTATATTATCGATCGCTTACGAGGACGAAAAATCAGGTCGAATTGGTTAATCGCCGTTTAGTAATAGCGGCTTCAGCCAACAACATAACACGCAATTTGATAAGATCGCAAGCGATCGTTATTCTTGCATCGGTTTGAAAATGTTTCAAATAAAAAAAATTAACTGCCAAAAAGCGGAAAACATGTTTACGATAAGTTTGAGTCGTACCGTGTTTTAAGATGAAATAGATGAAAAAGAGAAAATAGATTGAATGAAAATGCTCAAGAATCGTTCATAAGAAGATCCAGCCCTAATGAATGATATAAGGTTAAACGTTTACGTGTACGGGGCAAAGTTTCCAAACAACAGGAAAATAGTTGGGGGACTTAGTTGGGACTCTGTTCTCTTTTCTAGACACGTTGCTGGGAAAATAAATAAAATCAAGCGACAAATACACGAAATGTTGTCATGATAAGAAAATTGTTTTGGAACAATTTATCGAAAATATGTGCTGTAAAATATGGCGACACATTGGGGAGAAAAGAACTTTAAAAAATTGTTTCTTTTGGTAAATGTATATAGTTATTTAAATGAAAGGTTGTTTGTGTTTTAGAAAGAACTTTGAGGCAGGTGAATTTTACTTCACGTTTTTTATTTCTTTCATCACATCAGATTTCATTTTTTCAGATTTCGGAATAAATTAAAGTGGTTTTATAGATCGATCAAAGTGAGTTTGGATAGCGAAGCATTCCGAGAGAAACTGCATCAGCTTTTTCCTAAGGGTTGGAGAAAAATCATCGGGCAAGGGGCAGGGGCCCTGTAGTTCTATTTAAATCACTAGATCTTGAAAACTCATTAGAAAATAATGTCTTTAATAAGAGTAATTAACTACATTATTAATTAGTGAAGCCTTTCTTTTTATTTTTTATACACAGTATATCAAATATCCTTGTGAATATACAATTAAAATCTTTTGACAAATAAACAAAAAATGTCTTTTGAGCTCAAGAGTATACTTTTTGAAAAGCAACTGGCAGCAAGTGCAAAGAAATATTAAAATAAGCAATACTGAAATAAAAGCCTTTTCGAAAGATGTCACGTAAAACAATGATAAGCATTTAGAGTGATAATCTCTAAACTCTCAGTACGCTCAACAAATTAGAAAAAAAAAGCTGGTCCTTGAAATTAATCGTTTTTGATATAACAAGATTTACCGAAATTCTAAGATGTTGAATAAATGATAAACGAAATATAATCCAAATAATCACAACTTAAAAACAATGCAACTGAAAATCTAAGTAAGATTGACTATTCAACACGAAAGAGATTTATTATAGCTCGAATTACCTCACTTTTAGCATTCAGTAAATAGGTTTTTCAATTCTCGAAATTGTGAATGAAATTCGTAAAAGTTTCAGTTAAAACTATCAAACTGAAAGCATATCTACAATGCTTATTTAATCATAAAAAAGCATTTTGTTGATAATTTGAAAATAAATATTGAAATTTTCCAAACGTATTTTAGTTAACATAAAAAGAATACACTTTTTTGCCGAACTTCTGATTTTTTTTCTATGAACTATGAGGATAAATTGGCAAATTATTTGAAAAACATTTCATCGGAAGTTTTGTCATATCATTGCTGCCAATTGAATTATTAAAACACATCATTTAATAAACAGAAATCAGCTGTAGATTTTCTCTTTTGTACTATTTCGAAAGTATTCAAATGCTTCATGGACTTCAGAAATAACATTTCTACCAATCTGATACTAACCTTCAACAACAACATAAAAAATAGCTATAAATAAATATTTTCTATAAATGTTGAGAAATGAAATATCTTGGGAAATTTCTTCTATAAACGTTTTTGATCGCTTTAATATCGGTAACATTTTAAACATCAACACCAGTCATTTCTGATTTATCCCTAATAAATGAATAAGAAAATCCTTATCTTTACAATTTAGTAAAGTTCAATCTTATATAGCTAATATTTATAGTTTTATTGTACAAAATTCAGTATTTGACTATAAATTCAATGATTACCATACATTTTAAATTAATATCTAGATCCATCAAATTTCGAATGAAGTTCTGACAGCTTATAGAGTGTGAAGGACAACATTTAAATAGATATTTTTTTCCCACAACAAAAGCTGAATTTTTTTCCCAACGATAACTTTCTTTACAGTTTTTCATCTTTAAAAAGTAAATGCTTTATTTACATTGGATATGAAGGGGGAAAATTAAAACGAGTAAATGCGAAATTCCCTATATCGGGATTTAAAAGTTCAGATTTATACCAGATTTATTACCTTCATAAACATACTGCAATACATCTACATACTACAATATTTAAGAAAGACCGGCGACATTAATCTTTCATCGATCATTTTAAATTTCTGTATTGCCATGACAGTCAGTGGCAATAAAAGAGTAAATGTCTCAGTCGCAATATATGAGTTTTCTGTAAGTTAACCTGAGCAAAAATATTAGATCAATAAATATTTTTCGGAGGAAATGCTACTCAAAAACGGGGAATACCGCAGAAATGGTATCATAATAGAATTTTATGACAAATTATTAATAAGATGAATTGTAAGTTATTAAATACTTGAATTATTTAATACAATAACGTTAACAGTTTTGTTTTGGGGGGTGGGAGCAATTCCTTTGATTTTACGCTAAATTTGCATACAGATACAAAATGTTTCTAGTTAAACTTCATGAGTCAGCTAATTCACAGCATCAATTGTAGAAATTGCAGTATTTATAAGAACTACGAAGTTAAAGGGGGGGAATTTCAGTATGGAAATCAAAATCTAAAGGGAATAGTTTTTCAATTACTAAAGCAAACAGCATAAGTGAACTACAGTCATGCCCAGAATGTTTTTAACTATTGATTCATATGAATCTTGCGTCTAAAATACAATGAGAACGATACTGGAAAATCCTTTTTTTACACAAATTGCAACATATTTTCTTTGAAAGAAATTCCGCAACTTTTTGGTCCAATTTTCTCATTCTACAAGCTATTATTTATGATTTTTAAATTATTTGATATTATTTTACAGATATAGCTTTAATGCTTATTTTTTTATTAGCTTAATTATTAATGCTTATTTTTAATGATTATATATTATTTGCTTATTTTTATTGCTTATTTTGCCTTTAAGAATATGAGGGCAAATATAAGCATTATAAAGCCAAACTAAAATAAGCCAAGGATCATTTAATCTTACAGTAGTACGGAGAACTTCGATACAGTGAGTAACAAATGCAGATAAAATTGTACGGTATTTTCTTAAATGTTTACAATTTCAATAATGATGCGTAAAGCATTTTCACAATTAATGAAAAGTTCCATTTTGTGTCAACATTCATATGAAATTTACTAATTCACTCAAGAAGCAAAATATTTCTACATCTGATGAGCATTCTAATTCTACATTGGAATTCGACGAATTAAAAGGGAAGGTGTGAAATTTAGGCCGAAAGGCCCGATTTTCAGAAGCTGAACGAATCATCGGTTTGTATTTTAAGTTACCAAGTATAAAATTATTTAATTTAAATAATTTTAAAAATTTTGTTTGAAAATTTAGCTTTTTTAGTAGTCTAATTGAAGGAAAACAAATTGGAATCATAATATTTGATTCAAAACTGTTAAAAAGATATACATCTCTTCTGGAATAAGATTTTGTTATCTCTCTCCTCTGTAATAGCTATATCTTGTTTTAAAATCACGGATAAATTCAGCCAAATTTAATTTCAGTGGCTGAAGTATCAAATGCCTAATGTATCTTTATTTTGCAATATAAACGTTGGAAAGGGTGTTTGATTTTTGAATAAAAAATTTTCTAGAATCTACTTTCTACACGAAACAGGTCAATGTTTTTATTAACGAACAATATAATTCATATACCCCTCCAAATTTTTAATGTATTTCAACAAAACTCAAATTTAACTCATTCACTGCTAACTAAAATGGAGGTAAATTTAACAGCGCTCCAATTTCTTTCTCACCGGAATAAGTACACTTCGTACGAGGAAATAAGGGCATGAAAGGGATAATGAATATCTCAGAAAAATATATCACATTTTTTCCATCCTTAAAACAGAAATAAAATAATTAATAATTTTGCAAACTGCAGTGATGTGTCGTGTCTTTTCACTTTTCTTTGAAGAAACATATGCCTTACTGCATCTCTCAAACAAAACGATGATTGTTTCTAACTCAAATGTGGTTTTAATATTAATATTTATAGCACAGAAAATAAGATTTAATCCACAATTTTGATTAAACCAAGCAAGTTATATTTAAAAAAAAAAGAGAGAATGTTTTATTTAGAAAATGGATGGTGATGGAGAAAACTTGAGATTTTTAATTATTATATAATTACAGAAGGACTTGTCAAATAAGTCACTTTTAGTACATCTGTAGCTTCTCATTTATGTGAGATTTTTATTATTTGCATAACAGCACAAGATTGAACAACGACTTTTGATTTTATGATATCATCCTGATTTTGCTAAACTTTTTCTTTTGTTATAGGAAAGAATTCTCTCAGAATCATATTTTCAATTAACATGTTTGTAAAAATAAATTTTATGCGATTATTCCCTTTATTGTGCAATATTTCATATATAAACAAAATTTCGTAGAAGCTGAGAACAGTAAGTCTGCGAGTCAAAACCATTCTCAGCGTTGAATGAAGGCAATAAAATACAGATTCATATTTGGTTAAATTAGCCGTTGCTCTTGGCTGAAATCTGAAATTATATTCATTATTTAACCTTAAAATTAATTCGAAAAGCTGGATAAAATTCGCTGTAAATTTAAAGAGTATTGCAATTGTTTTTTTCTTCTAAGCCATCCACCTTCTAACTACTTCAAATACCACTAGTTTTTTTACATACAAATTTTTAATATAATATTTACATTTTTATATTTATGAAATTTTTTTTAAAAAAATGATGCTTTTGATTAAAATTTTCATGCTGCTTTCTCAATAAATTTTTTGTTCAAATTATATTTATACTTAACTTGTTTAACTTGTAACCGTCTAGCATCTTAAGCCGTGCATCTAATTCAGGATTATTAATTGATAAAAAAAAAGTTGTGTGTCAACTTGTTTAAATGATGAACATGCAATATAGATTAATAATGATAATATGAAAGAAAAGCGGAAAAACGTCTTAACAAATTTCTTTTAGCAGGAAACGGTTTATTTAAATAATTTGAATTATTTAAAATAATCCCCTACCCTTTGAATTTCCACAATTTCATAATATTAGATACAAATGCAATTTTAATTAAATTCAAGACTCTCAGAACGCAAGAATTTCGAAATTTGGTTGATGTACATACGCGTTAGTGAGTCACAGGCAGTGAATGAGTTAAAATTGTTCTAATTACCACTAGACTATGGATAGTTTTAAGGAGCGGTGCCTTATCTGTCCCATTAGTAATTAAACGATTAACATTCTGAACAAAGACTGTAGTTCAACATTGTTGTAATGCGTATCTTGAATTCTTCCCATCTTCGTGCAATGCCAAATTTTCACCTCTCCCCATCCAATAAACAGAGTGGCAAAAAGAGAAATCCTTGCTCGACCAACAATGCACGATCGTTGCGTCTCCTTCCCGGGGAATGTCGCGTCGAGGGAGACCCTCCAACGAAACGAGAAGAACGGTGGAACGACATAGGTTGGATCGTGACATGGATTAGAGGGAGAATTCTTTATGTTTACTCATGTGCAGTTAAGGAACTGCATTAAAATATTCGTATTTGTTTTGTGCAGTTTAAGTCGAAATTCAATAACATAGATAATATACAATGCAAATATATCAACATTCAATAACAAATATTAACACTTAGAATTCCTATGGCCACAAGGTATGACGGGAAATCACAATTAAAAAAAATAGCATCATTATATAATTACCTCTTACATAAATTAATATTTTTTTATTTTTCCTATTACAGTTACTTGCTTCATTATTTTGTTACATTTGTTCGTATTTAAACAGGGACTTTTTATTTTTCAAGATGTAATGTATTTTAACATTTATTCAATTAACTTGAGGGTGTGCGTGTATTACATTAATGTGTATATTAAATTCTTGTCTTGTGTGTGCTTTTCATTTTAAAAATGTTAAATTCTTTTTTACTTTAAATTTTTTTTCTTTCTAGAATATTTTTTTATTTACTGCAGTGTTGCCTCATATATCAATGTAAAAATAAAATTACTTCTTAATCCTAATTGATGTTTGTACTCAGTTTTCTATTAAGGTTTTTGAAACATTGTTTTACATCCGAATTTTTAGCGGGAAACAGCCAAAATGTTAGAAAAGGTGTTCCGGATGACTCTCACTGGTATTTTACAATTCAAAATAAGATATTAACTGAATATTATCTATTTACAAACTCAGTTTTTGAAGAAAACCAGCCACTCTCGCCAATCAATACGATTGTGCTTGTCTTACAAGTCATTAGTTTAATTATAAATATATATATTAGGTTCAGAACGTTCAAAGAATTTATTGCTATTAGATGTGATTGAAAAATGGTGAAATAGCTTGCGAAAAGGTTCAGTATTGAGGTTGCAGATTCTACTCAGGTTTTTATTTTAAAAAATATCTCGGAAATAGAGGATGAAAAGAGGTGAACGATTTTAGATTACACATTTGAGCATTCACATGAATAATATTGAGTTAAAACGCATGGCATCCATGGTTGAGAGGCGGTAAAAATTAAATTTTTTAAGAAAAAACAGTGAATTGATAAAAGATCATGTTAATTAATAATGGTGGAAAAACAATGGCTTAAAAAGTAAATTTAGTACCTACTCCAATTTTAGCATTACATTTGTTCATCCGCGAAAAAAAAAATAATTTTATAACTTTTTTCCTTTTAATTTTTAGATTTCGTTTTTTTAAGAGCAAAATTATTTTTTACCAATACAAATTGGGAAAAAACTTTCGAATAAAAAAAGAAATTTTGCCTATTAAAAGGAGGTTCTTAATATGAATCACTTTCTAACTGAATGTATACGAAATGTCTCTCAAAAATATATTGATATGTATATCTTATCACTCAGAAAAGTAAATTTCTTATTTTATTAAAAATTCCATCTTGGTTTGATAATAAAACTCACTTAAGAAGACACAAAACATTGGGTTTGAATTTCGCATTTTTGTCGAACGATAAATCATTCGAACTATTTATTTGCTGTTGATTAATTGAAAATTTATTTGGTATAAAAGGGACTGTTGAACAAAATATGTTAAATAGACAAAATAAACATTTAATTTACATAAAAATTTTCTATTTTTTACGGTAGCCGATACTCAGTTTATTGTTGTATTACCTTTTGATTGCGTGCAATCAAAAATGAGAAATCTCTTCAAAATGGTATCGGAACACATTATTTTACCAAGATGGGAAAAGTTATAAAATAATTAAGTATTTTTGAAAATTTTGTAAAAATGATCTACATTTTTCAATACAACTGACTGAAAATTTTACTATCAGTTTTGGCTGTTACTTTTCTTAATAGAAATTTTAATGCAAAAATCCGTTCCTAGTTTTTAAAACTCCTTTCCAATTTTAGAAGCAATCAAAACAATGTAAAATGTTTGATTAAAATAGGTTTACGTCGAGATATACGGGAAGGTGGTACAAATTTCAATAACAAATAATACTATGGTATAGAATAATGGCATTCCATTTTTTAATATTTAAAAATGTTAACAAAAATGCAAATGAAAAAAGTAGGCGTTATTTAATACT
>JAOUZG010015698.1:1062931-1111609 GCA_026289955.1 Argiope argentata | reverse complement strand
GTCTTTTAAAATATCTTTTACAAGACTGAACCCAGAAACATATGAATAGTTATCCGGGATTTAAAGGATTCTGCAGCTTACAATTCAGTATTGTTAAAGAGCTTTCAAATTTAGACACCAAATTAAAAGTTACAACACAATTTAAAAGAAAAAAGAAATGATTTTGCATCATTAAAATTAACACTTTGGGCTTTTTCTTTGTGAAGATGGAAAATTACATAATTTTCCTAATTTTTAACCACCATCAGTAAAATCTACAAGGTGTTTATCAAAAATAAAAATATATGTCTCCTTTTAAAATCAATGAGTCAGTAAACTTCCAATTTAACCTTTTTTACAAAATAATCATTACGAATTTTAAATGGCAAAACACATTTAAAACATTGCAAAGTAATAATTACACACTTTCTTCCCCATGATTAGATCTGTTATACATTCTTGTGAGGATTAGTCGTGAATTTTTAAAAACAGAGAATTAAATCTGTAACATTATATCTGACCTGATACTTTCTTAACCCTTCTTTGCATGATGATGGAAATTTTCATAATATTTAAAAACAAAAAATTGTACTTAAAACAGGAGTACTGTATATCGGTTGTTGCCAGCAAAGTTTTTCACGACTATTGCGTAAAAAAAAACACAGGTGTGAAAATAAAATACCACAATCATTATAGCGGCTTTGAGCTAGTAACTCCACTTTTTGTTGGGATTCGCGAAACAGTGTGATTTCTTGAATATTTTTATAACTAATTTGAGACTTTTTTGCTAATAAAAGCGATAATGAGGAGAGAAATTCAGCAGAGAGGTACAATGAAGATTTTGTACTCAGCTTAATATGTAAATTTGCATGATGATGGATATTTCCATCAAAATGTTTTTTAATTATTTTATATAATATATTTATGCCAGGATTTTTAAAACATTTTGCACTTAATGTAGAGCATGAATTGTACCATTCTGACCAATTTCACATAAAAAAGAAAAAATGCAAAAAAAGCCATGCAAAGAAGGGTTAAATTAGAATTAAATTCTTATAAGCTTTATTCTAGGGACACTATATTAAACTGAATGTAATATCGACAACTAATGCAAGCCAGATATAGTTCACAGAAATAGTTCTTTTAAAAAATATTTTAAAAGAACAGTCAACCCTGAAGTATATGGACAGCTATCTGGGATTTAAATCATCATGCAGCTTACAACATCTAGACCTAAATTGCTTATTTAATCATGAAATAATAATAGGTAAAATTTTCTCATACTTACAGTTATTGCATATTCAAAAGGCAAAACACATCTATTCAATAACATCCAACAGCATTATCTAAAAAAGCAATGTCAAAAAATATAAATAATTTCTTCTAAACCACATGATATTTTTAAAAAGATTAATACTAAGAATTGAAATAAAAATGAACATGAATAATGATAAGCACTCAATAAAGATAATCAAAACAACAGAATATTTTAATATCATTTAAAGGAATTATTTGATATGAATATTTTATTGGGCGTTACTGAAAAATTTCCTTTCTTACTTACAACTATTTAATATTTAAATGCAAAAAACATCTCTTCCATGAAATAAATAGCATTTTAAATAGCAATGTAACGAAATATAAGTAATTCCATCTTCATCACATAATATTTTTTTAAATATGAGTACTAGGAATTTAATTAAAAACAAACATAAATATTGATCACCACTCAATAAAATTCATCAAAACAGAAAATTTTAATATTATTTATAGGAATTATCCCATATGAAAATTTTATTGTGCTTTGTTATTGAAAATGATGGGTAAAACTTCGAATCATTTAAGAGCTTATAAATTTAGAAACCAAATTACAATTTGCAACTCAATTTTCAAGATGAAATAAATGATTTTGCATCCTAAATAGGATGAGAAATAGCAAACTTTTTCTAATTTTTAGCCAACGTCAATAAAATTTACAAGGCTTTTATCATAAATAAAAAATATATTCTTCAAAAAAAAATGATGAGTTAGGAAATTTTTAATTTAACTTTTTTCACAAAAAAATAATTTAGAACTTTAAATGGCAACACACATAAAAATCCTTGCAAAGTAAAAATTATAAACTTTCTTCTCTATCATATTATATTTTTATAAATTCCAGTGAGGAGTAGTCTTGAACCTTTAAAAACGGAGAATCAACTCAGTGATTTTATTTCAAACATACCTTCTTAAATTTAAAAAATTTAGAAGAAAATATAACTGCTAAATGTTTCGATTTTGTTCATCAAAGTTTAGTATAGAAATATAGCAAACAAAAGAAATTATATGAGAATGTTAAGTTGGCTGACTTTGACAACAAGGGTGGTTTGTCACGATATCGGCTGTATTTAATTTCAATTATGTCCCGCATTTGATATAATATTTCTAATAATTTGCCTGTTGAGAGTCAACATTATTTATATTCATTTCTATTATTATTAGATTAGAAATTAACCATCACAAAAATGGATCAAAAGTGATAAATTTTTTGCTTCACCTTTTCTGACTGTAAAATATTTTATTTTCTAATTTAAAATAGTATGTAAATCTATGTATATTAAATGAAAAAAAAATATTTACTTTAAATTAAACAATAATTAGTTGCATATTATAAAAGAACCAATTTAAAAACAAATTTTTACAATATTAGAGGTGATTTTTTTTATTTAAAAAATCTAAACAAACAAATTATTTAAAGATTTATATCATCACATGTTTTGCAGCAGCATATGTAGAAGATTTCAAAAAAGAATGGCAAAAATACTCAACTCCTCTTCATATTATGTTAATCACTTCAGTTAGGTTAAAAATATATAAATGAAAGCTGAAAAATTAGTTTTTTTAGTAGTAATTAATTGTTTAATTCTATTGTTTATAAATTTGAATTTGTAATGGATATAATCTTTAGATTCAAAATTTGGAATTTGATGGTTTTGTTGAAAAGTGAAAGAACTTATAAATAAATTAGAAGCAATAACTGAAGAAGGATTTCAAAAAATGTTTTCATGAGTTTATTTAGCCATAACCATGTTTTCTATTTGTCACTTAATAGAATATACGAATTTATTTAAAACTGAAAAATGAAAAAAGTATCTCTTTGGGGTTTCAAATTTTAAGTTCTATCAAGATACTATATTCTTCAAAAATATATTTACTGTTAACAAATTATTCCTTTCTTTTAAATGCATTATACAAAAATAAGCAAATATTATAAATCAGCTATGCACAACCTATGGCCCGCGGGCCAAAAATTGGACGCAAATGTTGTTAATAAAATAAGATAATTTAAAATGAAATAAGACTTTTTCACATAAAAAAGGGAAAATATCGGATACAAAAACAATTCTACATTAGAATAAATAAGTTACAGTTGTTCATTAGGTTTATTAACTTTTTATTTCACGGCTTCTCAGTTTGTTGCCTTCATGGCTACCTGCAAGTAGGATTTTTCATATAGAAGTTCGCAGACTTGAAAAATTTCCACACATGAAAATGCAGTAAGAGGATCAAATTCAATTCTTTTTTAATGCATTTAATGATCAGTTTTCAAATTTTGAAAAGTGCCTAACAAAAATTCATTAATTTTTTCTCCATTTTCTGTTGATGTAAATCTAGTGGATGAGAGTATGCAGTTAGCCTTAATTGATTTACAGAATTCTGATTTTTTTAAAAATCAGTTTAAAGGAAAACCGATATTAGAATTGTATAAAGACTTGCCTGAGGAATTTTTGTGCTTAAAGCAAAATGCATCAGCATGTGCAACTTTCCTTGACAACACTTACATTTGTGAGCAAACTTTCTTACTAATGAATTTAAACAAATCAAAATTAAGAAATAGAATAGTAGATGAGATAACCCTTCTGCTATTCTATTTCTTATTTTGTTCTGCATATAACCACAACCAATCTGAGGCCCAATATAAAATCCATAACTTCAAATATTCAGCCCCAGTCATCTCATTAATTTTTACTATTTTTAATTAATTTTTTTTCTCAAAATTTAAATTGTGTTCCCTGTATAATAACCAAAAATTTTTTCTCTGTTCAAGTATTTCCAGTTCAAGTATTCTATTTCAAGTTTGCCATCTTTTTAGCAGAAGTTTTTTTTTTTTGGGGGGGGGGGGGTGGGGAGGTAAAGTATTCCAATCATATCTATAATGTTTGTGCTTCATTCCTTCATTTATTTATTGCATAATGCATGAATGAATAAAATAAGTAAAGTAATAATTGTAAATTTTGCGTATTACTGCAAAAAAAACGTGTTTTCACGTTTTTAATATTCACGTACTGCTTTGGCCCTCGACATGATCCTTTTTCATATTTTGGCCCCTCAACCTGAAAAGGTTGAACCCCTGTTGTAAATGGCATACTTTATCAAACAGATTCCTTTTTTAAAAATATTTTCTTATTTCTGTATGATGTAATTAAATCTATATGTACAGCACTAATCTATTTGGTATGGCATGAAATAAGAAATGTGAAATATTCGGAGAAAATTTCTGCATGCATTCTAACAGAAATATGACTTAGGTAACAAAGTTTTAATGAAATCACTAAGGAATTAATTTCATGTATTATACTCATTTACTTAATAATTTTTTCAACACTCAGGATGAGAAACCCTATTAAAAAATGCAGAACACTAAAAATAAAAAATTGCATACAGCAATTTAGTGGTAAAAATAATGATGAGATTAATCCTAATTACATTGTATGCATTTAACACTATAAGTGAAATTTTTCAGAAGTATGCATTTATCACACAAGTTTGCGAATTCCATTACCAAGTGATTTTAGAAATTTCAGAGGAAAAAATGTGAACAAATAATTTATTTTTAAATTATTATATTTCTTGTCTCTCAGAGCTATAATAAATATGTTAATGGTCCAATAGCTATAACAGTATATAATAAAATTGTAAATAAAATGTTTTTACTGTAATTTTTTAAATTCTTCATTGAACTCCTTAACAGATCATTTTCAGAAGAAACTGCATGATATTAAAAATATATGGGAGAACTAAACATTTTAAGTCTGAAAGTTGCATAACAAACAAGTTTTAAAATCCTTGGAAATATAGTTTTATTGCATTTCTCTAAGTTTTCCCCATAGATATATAATGTATATTTCTCAAACAGGCTTGAAAATTGAAACATAAAGTTATTTTCCTGTTTTGAAGAACTTACAGATATGTTATTATTCTTACTTGATATGAGGTAAGTCCTCTATCAGATCCAGTATTAATATTCATTTTGAATTTTATCACTATTGACAACTTATTTTCTGAAATAGAAATGAGGTTAGATAAAGACACTTTGTACAAGCAAGGAAGCAATGTTTGCCTTTTTTTTTTTAATAGTTTTAAAATAGACCAACACTAAAAAGACTTTTTTTTTTTTGTCTCCCATGTAAACCTTGTTTATTTTGACAGGTTAACATGAGTTTGACATATCTGAAATAAAAAAATTAGAGGTATTTAGGAAAAAATCAAGCATTTAAAAATACAATTAAAGATTTTATATAAAAATGTAAACTAAATTATTGAAACCATTGGTCAAGAATCCTTTTATAATTAAATAAATGTCTCTTTGATGATACCTACAATTCGAGTGCAAGCTAACTGATACTGATAATTTGATGTCAATTAATTACATATTTTTTTATTACATGCAAATTAAGATTTTTGTATTTTACTCCAAAGAGATATTTAAAGCAGATTGTAAATGAAACTGATAATGCAAAATATCATATGTGTATTTATATATTATACATAAAGTATAAGCATATAATTTCAACACAGCAAATATTTTAATAAATTTCATGCTGAGGTTATGAATAGAATTGTTGTAAAAGGATTAAGCTGCAAAATTGTGTTAAAATACTTTTACTATGCAAAATAAAATTTCTTATGTGTGAAATTTAAAATGGATTAAAATCTCAGAAAAATAACTTTAACTTAAAAACTATTTTTACACAAGATTTTTAAAGCAGGGAACACTAAATAATATGTTTAAATTACATAAATATATAAAGATAATCATGACTAAGCACACCAAATGTTACTATAGCTTGCAATTTAGAAATTCATTTATAAAATAAATTTATTCAGTAGACAGATTACAACAGAGGTATAAAACTAAATTTCTCAATTCTAAAATTGAATATGCTTTAAAATAAACTAATTTTGAATAATTCAGGATATTTATGCAAAACAGAATATTTATACATAGATGTTTATTTTTTTTAAAAAAAACTGGATTTTTAACTAATTTACTCATACTAAAAGTCTGATTATTTAATTGAATTTGAATTAGCAAAAAGTTTAACATCTTTCTCTCTCTCTTTATATATATATATATATATATATTCTAAAAAATAAATAAGATATTAAACTGCTTCTAAATTCTTGTTCAAGAAGGCAAAAAAAAAATCTAAAATACAGTCAGTCTAAAACAATAAAAAAAAATCTAAATATATTCTAAAATTCAATAAACACACTTCAGAAAATTCGGTTGAAGTGGTCATTAGGGCGCCGCCAATATGGCAACCCAACTCAACGCTCTTGTAGTAACCCTAATGATGTTTTGTTTACTTCTTCCTACAATGGTTGAGTTGTACTTGAGCTTCAACTCTTTTTAATAAATTTCCTAAAAATAAAATTTTCTATTAAATCCATTCTTTTTACATCTTTGTCTTTCTCAATTATTTATTATTTACTGTTCATGTTATCCACAGTCCTTATGTTGAATGTGCTAGCGAAGCTACTAGTTTCCCGCTCCAGTTGAAGCCGTAGGATGTTAAAAGATTCTGCCCGGTGCCTTCAACAGATGCCTTAAAAGAATGCTTATAAGTAAAAAAGTTATGATTATATTGCGAAAAGTGGTAACCGTAACTATCCCATAGAAGTGTTTGTTTACTTTGTCCGCCATCTTTATTGGCGACTTGGCATTCTTGGCGCGGCAAGGGGCGCGCTAAACCCGACATTTACCGAAAATTCAACTAGATTCCATATTGAAAGTATTTAACCGGCTTTTTAAATAATTTCATTGTATAAGAGGACTTGATATTTAATTTAAATCAATTACACACAAAAAATAGGTGAAGTCAAGTTTTAATAGTTAACATGACTCATATGTACACCCAAATAAGCTTTCATTACATGATATGATTGAAATCTATCAATAATCCTTAAATATAAATCTTTACAATAATGTAGTATTATTTATTTTTTTAAGAAATTCTTAGACATATTGAAGTATACAAGATGTTTTATGATGGAAATATTTTCTTTCTGTATAGAAATATTTGCAGTGCTTATATTTTCAGCATATGAGATCATAGCAGTTACATATTAAAAAGATTCATAATTTTAAACAAGCCTTACCATTCATATAAAGGATTTTTTTAATAAACATTTTTACTTTCAAATGAAAAAAAAAAAAGGGAGAGAAGGGAGCTTTTTTTAAAAAAAATCTACAAGAAAAATAATTCTATTAAAAAGACAACTGCATTAGGCTTCATTAAAAACAAAAACTCTTGAATAATTCCCATAATAATTTTTCATAAGCAAATACAATTCTAAAATCTTAAGAAAATGAAAGAAATATTTTTACCTAGCAGAATGCAAGACATTCATTCAATTCCCAGTTTGATGTGGAATTTATTAACACAAGGATAATCTTTTGTCCATCTTTTATATCAACTGTCAATGAAATGCTTTTTTTAATTAAAGAAATAGTTAATAATTTATTATCAATATATATAAACTTCTTAAAAATATATAGGAGAAATATTTCAGGTAAATAAAGTACGACTTTCTAAATATTACTTACATGTTTAATGATCTGAAAAATAAATGACATGCAAGACTTCTTAAAAAGTTATTGTATTAATAGAGATAAATATTAGTTAGAACTAAAATTTAATCCTATATCTGCTTAAATGACATGGACAGTTGGACATGGATACAAGCATAAATATGTGATGAGTCATACAAGATTCAAAAAGTTTTAATCATGTACAGATTGCAATTCTTGCATCCATATTAAACATTAATTCACAAAATAACCACATTTGTAATTGATTGAAAGATAATTCTTTTTAAAATTTCAGTCATTCATAAATTGCATTTATAAATAAAAGATATTTAACATCGCTAATACTAAACTTTTAAGGAATTTTGATGATGTATTTTATGCATTTATAAATAGATGAAAATATTTCAAATCGCTAATACTACATTTTTATGGAATTTTGATGCTGAATTTTATACATTTACAAAATATAAAAATGAACACAATAATAACATAATTTTAATTAATGCATTCATATTTTTGCCTTAAAAAAATAATCGAAAGCATCTCATACTTAAAAGAATTGGGATTTATAGAATCTCAATCTGTTATCCCTTGTTTCCAAATGAGCTTGAAAGAAGTAAGGTATTGGGATTTATAGCAACAATGGCTGTTATACCGTTTCCAAATGAAGAGGAAATAATTGAAAGTACATTCAAAATATTGCCAAAAGAAATTGCAATCGTATTCAAGATTAATCGAAAATCACGGATGCTATAAGATCGTTTTTGATTTTAAATTAATCGTATACATTCCTATTTCCGTCATACTTATAATTAATCGAAAATACTTTCAAAATATTTCCAACACAATTACAATTATATTTAAAATTAACCGAAAAAGAGGTTTTAAACAATCTTTCAGCTGTTAAAAATTACGAACAAAGAAGCTTGGTGGAATGTGTATCTCAGGGATTTGAACGAAATTCATTTCCTGAGATTGACCTATCCCAGCTCGCGAAAGTATCCCGGTACGTATATCCATGTATAGGAGCAATGTAATCGTACTTGTGATTGACTAACATCACTGATAATGTAAGTTTACATTTTGGAGTTCGTGAATGAACGAATGTCAGATTAATTTTGTTGTGATATTCTTGTTTTCTGGTTCATTTGCCGGTGAACGCACTTTCTTTTTCTTTTTTTTTCTTCCTTTGTTGAAATGATATATTTTATAACATTCGTGATCCTAGTTTCTGTTTAAACGCGACCCTTCGTAAAACGAAGGTCGTGGTTTACCCCGGTAAAAGCTACGAACCGCGTTTCTGGAGCATACGCCGGAGAACACAGCATCATTCCTTACTTTCTATGTCTGATTCTCCCCAATTTAGTTTAAAACCACTGCTATCTCTCGTTTCATATAATGGTTTGAATTTACGCAGAAATATGAAAGAATTTTTTAGCAAGTGTTGATATTTAGGGTAGTAAACATAAAAATATAGTTCTTTTTATCATTTACATAATGTTATTCCATTTACATTAACTTACTCATTTTCAGTAACAAGTGATATGATTATGATTTAAAATACATTTGTATGTATCACCAAATAAGTATTATGCTTAAATAAATTATTTTTTAAAATTTATTTCAAATATTTTATTTTCTAGTGATTTTTTTTTCTTTCAGAATATCCAAAGAATGCTTTCTATCAATATTATATTTTCACAAGTATTGAGTCATCATTTTTAACAATTTTCATTTTTAACTATTGGAAATTTATTATTGCAGGTATCCATATTTTCACAGTTTTGCTTTCATCTCTTTACTTTTTTTTTCTCTTCGTTTCAACAACAGTTCCCTTGAGCCCAACAAATTGTTAACATTCTTATTAAATAAGAATTTTATCTAATGGCTACATGACAAGTCTTAGTAAGCATGGCCTTTTCTGTGTTTATTTATTTATTTTGAATGCAAACAGAATATGGAGAGGGGGATACTCATATAGTAAATACATTCAAAAGTGAAAAAAAAATTGGATTTTAATAATGTAAAACCAATTTTTTAAAATTAACTACTTAAACTCAGACATTGATTTCTATTATATAGCAATTGCAACTGAATTTGTCAAATAAATTTCTTTCTGAAGTTATTATGCCAAGACAATTTATGCATTTCTTTTGATATAAATTATCATGATCAAGTAACTCATATATATATGTGAATTGTTTGTTTGTGAATTTACATTGAAATATTTTAGTATCTTCTGCTTTTATTTATTGTTAACTCTTTTAAAATATATTCAATAAAAGACATATCTAGTGTTATTCAATATTTTGCAATACATATGCATAAAGTAATTTTAAATAGCCATTTTATATTTCTTCGAAAAATTTCGGCATATTTTTTTCTGGATTGGTTTGAATTGATTCTTTCAATAATATATATCTAATGCAAAAAATAATAATACATTTTACATGAAGATAAACACGCCAATCTATTAAAATCTCTCTTCTTTTTTTTTTAATGTGAAGGTGGGTATTTTTAAATCCTTTTATGGAAAGTCATACAAATGTGCGAGGCCTAATAAAATACTTAGAATTTTAATCATTAAAGATGTATAAATTATCATTGGATGATATTAAAATGCATATATGCTATACTTTTTTAAACGATTGAGAAATTATCTAGGTTTAATGTAAGCTATACACAAGTACAATAAATAGCACTTAGTTCCTAAGAATTTTTTTTATATACAAGCAAAGTCTGTACCAGTCAACAACTGTATTTTTTATGATTTTTTCAGCGTCAAATAAATGTTTTAAAATTTCATTTCTTTAAAGTATCTCTAATTTTTTATAAACCTTGTCCTGGTTTTAATCTTCAGTTTTTAAACATTTACTTTAGATTGCAACTTCTTTACACATTCTATAGTGAAGCGAAAAAGAATAATATTTAGTTTTCATTCCTTTTAGCAGTTTGCTATTTTGTTAAAATTTGTTTTTAAATTAAAATAGTTTTCTAGTAGATAGCGAAATTCATTCTCTTAAAAGTTAGAAAAAATTAAATGCTTTGTTATTTCATTTTTTGGAAATATTTAATTTAAACCATATTAGTAAATAAATATGCTGTATAATCGTAGTTCAGCGTAAGCTGATTTTATGAAATACCTCTGATATTGCAAATTCAAAAATCAAATGTAAGGAAATAATTTAATTTATTCCTATGAAATTGCAAAATTGCTGATTTTTTCATGATTAATTGATAATCTATTATTCATATACTAAAGTTTTGTATTCAAAACATTACCCCTCTTCCTAAAAAAAGAAGCTTGTATTGCCTATATGCATCTACAGAATTTGATCTTCACCTGCAATAAATTATTAGTTTCTGTTTCCTGCAACTTTTTTGCATTTACTGCTTATTGTGGTAACAAATAAACCAAAATATGGTACATAGCTCAAAAATTTGGATTGTATTTCTAATATGATAGCATTTATAGATTTGTACTGTTTATAATTTCAACATGCATGATGAAAAACATCATTCAAAATGGTATACAGAGCAAATCATTGCATTTACAACTACAAAATTTGACATGTAGTTACTTCTTGAGCTGCTAATACTCATTAACTCTTTCAAGAGAAATGAAAAATATTCTTCTTCCCAAATATCTCAATTTTTTTGTGAAGTTATGTAGGTCTACTTAAGTTCTGGCACAAAGTTTCTATAAGACAAAGACTTGGATGCTCCATTTCCTAATTTCACATAAAATAGTGTGTCTTGATTTGTTACTTAATTATCAAATAACCAAATTAAATTAATGTAATTAGTTAAATAGAACAATTTTCTTAAGCCAAACTCAATCCTAAATTTTTTTAATAAACCATGATTGGAAAAAAATGACCTTTTCATTAAAAGGATTAAGAAACAGTTTTTCAAAATTTTAATTAACTTTTTCAATTAAAGATTAATATAAACTTTAAATTTTTCCTTTAATAATTTTGAAGCATATCAAACAAAAACCATTTTTACATTATTTTGAAATTACAAAATAAGTTTTTCAATGAAATTTATTTTATTGCAATGCGTGTTTTCAGTTGTAATTTATATTAAAATTTTAAAAACATTTTTTAATATATTTTATTATTTTTTATCTAGTTACTGGATTTATACTCACAAGCGTTCCAAATATATTAAATATATTTGTTATTAATTTGTTTTCCCTGTAAAGTCGGAGTAATGAAACATAAAATATTTCTATCGAATTATCATGAAAAGTTCAAAAAGATGGACTTTTTTAAACAAGCTTCTAAGTTTGCACTCGAATAAATGTCAGTTTATTTAAACGCTAAATATTAATATTGAAATTCTAATTTTACTCATTTAAATAAAAAGTTCTAAAACTCATAGGAAATGCTTAATCTGAAAATTTACAGCTATTAAAGCGATCTACAAAATAAATTGTTGAACATTATGATTGTTTAATTAAGTCAAAAAAAATTTCAAAGTGTAAATATAGAAAATTAATTTTTAATAAATGCGAATTCTGACATTTTACCTACGTGCTATATAGATGGGAATAATTGGTTGGAAAAATTGAGATCGTTATTTGCCTTATTTCTTAAAAATTACACTTTCTTGGATGGGGGAAACGCACAGCAAAACTACAGTACGTATAATCGGGCACTTCTGGGAATTTATCTATCCATTAAGTAGTTCAAACATATTCTAGAAGGAAGAAAATTCACAGTTTATACTGACCACCAACCGTTAATCTACGCATTTTTGCAAAAGTCCGATAAAGCATCTCCACGTCAAATGAGACAACTTCAATATATTTCAGAATTCACAACAAAAATTAAGCACATTACAGGAGAAAGTAACGTGGTGGCGGATGCGTTATCAAGAATTGAGGAAATCGCCTTAGTTTATGAACTAATTGCCGAAGAACAAGATGGCGAATTTCGGACATGTCAAAAATCTACAAGTTTGTCATTTAAAAAGTATACCCTTCCATCTGGAAAATATTTATGGTGTCATACTTCAACTCATCATATTAAACCTTATATACCTAAAAAATTTCGCATGAGGATATTTCATCAATTTCATTGATTGTCTCATCCAGGAATTAAATCAACAGTCAAACTAATTTCTTCAACATTTTTATGGCCGAATATTAAGAAAGATGTCCAACAATGGGCAAAGTCATGTATTCCATGCCAAAAGTCTAAAATAACTCGCCATACAAAATCAGTATTGGGCGAATTTCAAAAACCGTTGGGAAATACATATTGATATTGTAGGTCCACTACCACCATCAAAGGGTAACACCTACTGTCTAACATGTATTGATAGATACACAAATTGGATGGAAGCTATTCCACTGGAAAACATCTTTGCTGAAATTGTATCAAAAGCTTTTTATAGCAATTGGATAGTAAGATTTGGAGTACCTTGGAAACTTATTACTGATCGCGGAACCCAATTTAGCTCCGAGATATTTCAAATCCTTTCAAGAATCCGTGGCATTAAGCTCTCACATACTACAGTCTATCACCCGCAGTGTCATGGAAAGGTAGAAAGACTACATCGATCAATAAAGACTGCTTTAAAAGTCCATAATAATGTATCTTGGGGTGAAATTCTACCAACAGTGCTCTTAGGTTTACAAACTGTGATCCAGGACGATATTAACTATACAATAAGAGAAATGGTGTATGGAGAGAATATCAAACTTCCTGGAGAATTCTTTGAATTGAATATACACTATATATCACCAGGAACTTTTATAAATGATATACAAAATGCTATGGAATTGATGAAACCTAAAGAAACTCAACAAAAAAAATCATTCCAAAATATTTGTCCATAAAGATTTAGAATCCACTTCTCAAGATTTCCTTCGCATTGATAGATTATGAAAGCCACTCGAACCCAAGTATGAAGATACATATTTTGTTATCAGCCGTACGCCAAAATATTTTACTCTGAGGATAAAGAATAAAGAAGTTAATGTAACGATAGACAGATTAAAGCCAGCACATCTGCTATCCCAAGGTAATCCGGAAAAGAAACAGCTTACATCTCCAACTTGTAGAAAGATTATACCTGCACCACAACCAGCAAAGATTCAAACCAAAGAAACTGTGTCTCAACCTGATCTTAAATCAGCTTTAAGACAATCTCGAACTGGTAGAATTATTAAAACACCGTTGAGATTTAAAATTTGACTTACTTCTTACTTTATACTATTGCCTAAATAATTACTTCCTACCTTCAAACGTAACGTTCGTTACTGGTTACTTAGTTACTAGCAAGGGAGTGATGTAACAGCATGTTAATTTTCCTTTTTCTGCCACTAGAGTATATGTTGGAAATGAATCATAATTTTTTTCTTTTAAAATAATGTACGAGTAGTTTAATAATCATAAATATTATTTTGTAAACAGTTGTAAATTAAAACTGACGACAGTTTTGTTTTTTTTTTTTTTTTAAATTTTGGAACTGTTATTTTGGATGTTGATTTAAAAACGATACTAGAATTTGAATGAAAATAAGTTATGAATTTTGATATTATTTAAAATATTAATTTAAGATAATGTAACAAGTCAGAATATTGAAACTGTATCATATTGAATATATTTTAAGAATTATTACATGCATCATTTAAAGTATATGATATCTTTGCTTGTTTCTCCTTAGATTTCATGCATAAAGTTGAATTTAATTGTCAGGATATGCCGTTCCATGCATTCCCTATGTATCATAACTTAGTTACTAGCAAGGGAGTGATGTAACGGCATGTTAATTTTACTTTTTCTGCCACTAGATAGCTGTTCTAGTCAACTAATATTTAAAAATATAGCAATTGCAATTTTAATAATATTAATATTGCAGCTTAAACTCACAGCTACACAATTCCTAAAAATACTATTGCAGAGCTGACATCTATCCGATGTCTGGTTTCGATGTGAATATTCTGAAAAATACTAAATAGACTAGGATGTGACACACAAAGCATTTAATTATGGACAAAACATAAAATACAACATTACAATGAGAAGTTTCTAGTGCTTCTAATTACATCTACAGATAGAACAGATCAGCAACACAGTTACGTCATTAGCTTGACCCTGATTGATTGGAGAGGAGATGCCATTCACAACATCCTCCCTCCTTTTTTATAAGCTGGATAGCTTAGTCAAAAACATCAGTTAAAGTCAACAAGTTCAGCTTTTCGGATTTCTTCACAAGACGGCCACATCTGGTCACCTGAGGTTTCTCGGTGGCCTTTACAGTATCAGGATTTGGACAGTTCACTGACGAATCAGTCTGTTGAACCTTTTGGAGAAGTAGACTTGTTACATCATTCTCATTCACTTCAAGCGGGAACACACGTTGAATTGGACGAATTAAAGTACAGGACTGAGTCTTTAACAGTTCTCACCAGTCCATCCTTTCCTGGAATCAGTTTTATTATGAGAGCCAAAGACCACCGAAGATGTTTTTTCCAATCGTCCCCAATCAAAACTATATCACCCACACGAATGTTTGACGACTTAGGATGTTGTTTTTGTCGTTGAATTAATTGACCAAGGTATTTATTTCTGAATCACTTTCTTAGTTCCTCGATTATTTTAGCTCTAAATCTCAATCTCTTCCGGAAGTGATTGGCATCCCGGACATTTAAATCTTTAGTCTCGACAGCTGGTATTTCGAACAGGGACATTGGAGGCGTAATTGGAATTATATCCTGCATATCTTCGGACAGATACATCAATGGACGCGAATTAATAACTTTTTCACATTCGCATAAAATAGTAATACTTCATACGTAAATATGACCTTCCCTAGGGTTCTCCTGAGAGGCTCTTCCGCTGTTCTTACATGCCTCTCCCAAAAAACTACCCACCAGGCAGCTGTGTGTGGTATAAATTCTTCTAATCTCTGCATATCGAGAAATTTCGTTCCATTCGACATCAGCTAATTCGTCGAAGGCACCTCTGAAATTTGTGCCATTGTCTGAATATATTATTCGAGGTCTTCCTTGCCTGACCACAAAACGACGAAAAGATATTAGGAATGCATCAATAGAAAGAGAGGAAACTAATTCGAGGTGCCATGCACGATAGATGGCACAGTATACAGGACAACCCAAACCTTATCACTCCATTTGATGTACAAGCGACCAGCCAAATCTATACCTACCACTTCAAACACTGCTGCATCTTTTACTCTGTCAGCTGGTAGAGAAACAGGACCAGTCATGGGAGATTTACTTCTAAATCTACGACATTAAACACAGGCATTCCATATCTTTCGAACAGTTCGCTTACCACCTACTATCCAATATTTCTCCCGCATTATGCTTAAGAGCAATTGCGTTCATGCATGATGATTCTCTACATGAAAATGCTCTATAAGTCTTTGCTTAAAGACACAATTGTTAGGCAGTGAGATTGGCGAAAGAAAATGAGGTATACTTTCAGTTATTCGCGTTTTGACACGAATTATGTTATTATCGTCTTTGAATACACTCAGGTTTGAAATTAACCTATCGTCTACAAAGCTCTGAGTTTGAACAGATTGAATCAGAAGGATATAAGCACTCTCTAACTCATCTAAAGATAATTGTCCTTTCTTTCTGTCTCTGATTCCGCTTCTAACATTATTAAGAAATCTAAGAACCCAGGCGAATAATCTTAAAATTGAACGAAATTTTGAAAATTTCCTAGCTTACCATAGCAACTTTTCCTCCGACAAATTTAAATTGCACAATCTAGCTCTTTTTCTTTCCAATGAAATTTCGAAAGTATCACAATCAGGTAACTTAGTCATGGATCAAGTATCTGGTGACTCTACTAACCACGATGGACTTCTCCACCAATGTGATTCAACTAAATGACTGGGGGAACATTCTCGAGAAATTAAATCGGCTGGTTTAATTTTTCCAGGCACATGACGCCTTTCACTATTAGGAAAGAGATTTTTTTTATTTCTTTAATTCTATTCGAAACGAAAACTGACCAACCTCCCCTTTCCTACAACCAATACAATGCAACCATAGAATCACTCCAAAAACCCGTTTCCATTTCACTGATATTAAGATATTCCTGTACCGAATGTGCCAAACTGGCACAAATACAACACGCCATTAGCTCTAATCTGGGAGTTGTTACCTACTTTAAGGGAGCTACTCTGGCTTTTGCTCTAACAAGAGCAACTTTTACTTCCTGGGAAGTGTTTGATCTAAAAAATATGCAAGTGGCATAGGCCTCTTTGCATGCATCAACAAAAACATGCATTTGTGTGCTATCATTAATTTCAAAATGACGAGGATTTTCGACATTTGAAAGTATCTTGATTTCATTTCACCATTTCAAAAAGGGTTTCACTATCTCATCTGGGAAAGGTGAGTCCCTTGATAATTTTAATTTCCATGTGTTCTGCAACAATATTTTGGGTGCTAGAGTTACTGAACACAACATACCTATCGGATCAAAAATCTTTTGGACAGTTGTTAGAACAAGTCTTTCAGTTATTTTAGTTTCACCAGATAAACCTTCAAAATCAGTTTTATACTTCAGAGTGTCCTTATCAAAATCCCAAATTATCCTAAGAATTTCGCTGTACCTGTACTTTTGGATATGTGCTTACTTTCCACATTACTTTCCCAATTAGGTAAATTTCCCTAGACCCACTTGATAAAATTTCCCTAGACTTTAAAACGAATTCTTCTTGTTGTGCAATATCATTCACCCCTGTAACAGAGATGGTTGCTAAAAAGGATTTCGATATTGGAGATTTAGTTTGGGCAAAGATCAAAGGTTTTCCTTTTTGGCCAACCAAGATAGTAGAATCTCCTACAGATTCAAAATCTACTCCTAAAAAGAAACATCATTTTGTATTCTTTTTTGGAAGTGAAAATTATGCATGGATACATGAGGAATATATCGTACATCATTCTGAAGAAATGCTACAGAGTATTTCCAGTAGGAGAAAACTCATTTTACTAAGGCAATAGAAAAAAATCAGTGAAGAAACTCCTAAAAAGAATAAATTTCTAGGTTAAAAAAAGGTTGAATTTCCTGAGAAGTCTCCTGAAATATCGACAAATGGTAAAGAAAAGAAAATTGCTAAAGTACAAAGAAAGAAAGTAGAAGCTGAAAGCCAGGAAGTTCAAAAGAAGGATGTACCTAAACGACAGGCTATGGATGAATCGGAATATAAAAGAACTTCTCCTCCTCTGGAGTTATTTAAAAGATGTTCTGAAGATTTCTCTGGATTAATTAATAAAAATCCTCCTAATTTAAAAAAAAACCCGTTATGGGAGAGATGAAGATCGTCCTCCTCCTCCTGTATTTTCTGTAATTAATAGCCACGGTTACGTTGTTTACCCATATCCTGCTTTTAATGTACTTAGATTTAGGGATGACGAATATTTGAGAAACGGTTATTTCGTAAACAATATAAAAAAGTCACCAATATCAGTGATCAATACTTTTCAAAAAGGGGTGTGATTCAAATCACCGACACGTTTTTACTAGTTGATATATATATATATATATATATATATATATATATATATATATATATAAACAATTAATGAAGGATTAAAATTGTATTCATATTCTTTTACTATTTTTTCAAATAAATCATTGTAATATTTTTGTACCGAGCAATTAATAGTTGCCATATAGTAGCATTTGTCTAGAATTAGAACTAAATAAGATTGGTCTGTTAATAAGATACATATAAATAACAATATATAACAGTATTTTTAGAAGAAACACCATCATATTCTATTATAATAAGAGATACAAATCAACAAATTGATTGGATATCTGAAAAAATGCATAATTCTAGAAATGTAATTGGCTACTTATGTATCTATGATCCGGGTTCTTAAATATCTCGTAGCAATTTTATCAAAACTCAATATTGTTTGTAATCATTGTTTTTTATTTAAAAAATTAAGACATCTTCGCTCTAAAATGTTTCAAAATAAGGAAATTTTAAAGTTCATGTAGAACTTTGAAAATTAATGTGTAAGGAAATTTTAAAGTTCAAAATTTCCTTACACATTAATTTTCATATACCAAAAATATACCAAATACCAACATTTACTTTGGTGGAAATATACCAAAGTAAATGTTGATTAAATGTCCTTATTGAAAATTTATTTTTGAAATTATAGAATATTCTATTGATTTTAAAGTGTTTGTGAAATTTATTAAAAATATCGACATTTTTTGTGATTTTTCCCTAATTTTTTCCCATTACTTTTTGTACACGTTCAATGATATTGCTACCTTCAAAATTAATAAAAGTCAGCTTGAACAAACAAACGATTCTTTTTAAATATTACACTGCAATATATTTTATTCCTCATAAATTTCGGTACATTTTTAATGTTTAGTATTCTTAAAAAAATACAATGGACATAATTTAATTTTTCTAATTTTCGCACATTCTGTAAAAGAAAACACTAATTATTTATTGGTATATTTGCTAATTTTATCAAGCAAGGTAATTCACAAAAGTTTCAGTGGTACTTACATCTTTTTATAAAATTTATCGTGGAAAAGTAATTGATGTGTAAAATTTGCATAATTAGACTTATGAAACATATGTGGCGCTTATGTAACTTTGCAACATTCCATTTCCTTCACCTTTTTAATGATCGCTATTACTGGAGATAACAATCATTGAAAACTTTTTTTAAATAATTATTCATGTCGATGGATTCAACAAAGGAATAAGCCTTTTGTTTTGGTAGGAACCCCGACAAATCCCTAAATTAATTAAGAAATATTAATGTTTTAGAACCGTATTTGAAATTTTAATTGCTTACAAGAAAATATTTCTTTATTTTCGTTGATTATCTAAATAGACATGGTAAAAGTATCAACCTATATAAATAAATGAATTTAATGAAGAGAGTGTGATAATGGTATTTCAGTGAACTTGTGATGTATAAATTTTAGAAATATTTACCAGCATAGTTTGAAAACTCTTGAAAACCGGCATAAGAGGCAACCGATTCCTTATTTAGAAGCAATAACCGGTGTAAATAATTGCTTTCAATTATGAAAGAAATATGCCTTGTTGTAACAATGAATTGAAATCTTTTAGGATGTCGGATTTAATATAGGAAAACGTATTACACTTCATAAAATATATGTAATTAGATTACAAACGTATTGATAAAAGAAGTAGTAATACTTTTTCAATATTTTCGGAGCGGCGCCTATTGCTTTATTTCTATCTCTTCACAATAAGAATAAATGCATATAAAATTCAACAGCAAAATCTAAAATAAGCAATAGAACGAAAATATTTAAAAAGGAAATACGTCACCAATCAACAAGAACAACAAATGCAATTACTAAAATGCCCAAATTCAATAATCTTAATATTACTGTGGAAGTACATATATAGAAACCAATAGTTAAAAAAAATGCCGAACAAAAGAATCAAAGGTATAACATAATGACCACAGTATAGGATCATAGAGAAATCATTAAGCGAAATCCACCTCAAGTATAAATTCCTGACGCTTTCTATTGCCAATTTATTTTATATATAACAGATAGAACTGGATTTTTTTTCCATATGACTTACCAGAATAATTTAAAAACATAAATCAGATTAATTAAAATTTTATGAACTATAGTTATTCCTTATTATAATATTCATTTAACTATTTTAATAATAGTCATTTAACTATTTTATTATAATATTCATGTAACTATTTCCTCATAATTCATGATATTCCTTTCAGTAAATTATTAACTTCACGTATATAGAAATGGTTTTCGTAAAGTTTTGTCTCCAGAATTTTTTATGCAGTCATTCGCATGTTGCAGAAGTTCGGTATTCATGTTTCTCAGACTCAGAGAAAGAAGAGTATAAACAAGTAATATAAAAAACAATTTTTTAAAATCAACTCGTTTTTAGGTCAGCAAAGGAATTTCTTTATTTTAGTTACTTTTTATTAAATAATTATAATAATGGCAATTTTAATTAATTTTGGCTAATTTCCTATCATTTCCTATCTACATATGGTGTTGGATTATTATTTTTGATTGTTGCTATTTATTCGTTTCCCTTTTCCCGCCAGTCTTTGTGTGAGCTTTGAGCAATTATTTCAAAATACAAAAAATAGATAAATGAAGTTTGATACATTGCTTTGACATTTTTACTGCAAAAATATCGAATTTTCTCTCCAATCTAAAAGATACCAAATTCATAATTGTTTCTATTCAAATATACTAAAACATACGGATAGCGCTACCCTGCATAAGCATATGCATAAGAGAAAACATGGAGATTAATACTACCATTGATCTTTATCATGATTGTAAATTCTTAGATTACTTTTAATAATAATAATAATAATAATAAAATCTTGATAAAAATTGTTTTCAAGTTTGGGCCCGACAACTTTTAAGATCGATCCACTGTAAAGTGTGCAGTTTATGAAGTTTTCTTCCATAAGAAACACCTGCCAAATTGTGGGTAAAGTAATGTAAATTCATTTATTTGATTTGAGTAAATAACAGGTTACGATTTCAAACCATAGCTATGAACTCTAAAACTTTTCAATATTCATAAATAGTTTATAGTTCACGCAACATTGAAGCCTTTATTTGTATTATTTTCCATTAGTAGTTTCTTAAAAACATGTCATTAAAATTCGGGCTGCATTTTGCACAAGATTTATCAAAAGCCATGTTATTTATCCATTGAGATTTTAGCCTCTAATGAAGAAGTCTCTTTAGCATAACAAAAAAAATTGCTTCAAAAAACTGTAAAATAAATGCAGAATTTTTGAATTTTAAAAATTTTTTATAAATATTATCTACCGTTTTATCTAAGAAATGTATCTTCTTTGATAAATTATTAAAAAAATATGTTAAGATAGTTTACAGAGTTAAAACTTTTTAAATGTTATCAGTTAAAATTTTTCAAACATTTAATTTATTTTGCTATTTCTTTTATCTACATCGAAGTATAAATACTAATAACCAAGTATTAAAAGTTAAAATATTAATAGCTACTAATATTAGAAAGATCTAAACATTAATAACTAAACTTCCCAGATATAAATAATTTTTTTTAAATGCTTTTATCGTCTCTTTTATGAATTTGAAAGAGATTATTTCATTCCGTTCGTTATAGAACTTTAAAAAGTAGTCGCATTATAAAAAATCGAACACATAATTCCATGCTTTTACACAATATAAATCCGAAAAGAGAAACAATATAACAGTATACTTTAATACATTCTTCAACATTTAGGCTACTTTAAAACAAAAAATTCAATTGCATCTGTTTACTTTAAACGAAGATAAATAATTAGAGGTAGAGATTAGAGTAAAAAACATAAATTTGCATTTTAAAAATAGTTTAATTGTAAATGCGAAAGATATTTAATTTATTAATTATATATTAATAGCAATTTTTCAAATATATTCCTTCTGAGTTTCTAATGCTTCAATGCAATGTTTAATCACAAGAGAGCATAAAACTGCATTCTGAATAAAAATTCAATGGAACTTTAAAACAAAATTTCGTTCAAATAAGCTTTATCCAAGAAATACTATTGAAACTAAATACAAATTAAATCTAAGTACACACAGACGCTTATGGGATACACAATTTGAGAAAAGTTTTGTTCCTATTTTATTAAACGAGATTTTATTCCTCTCTTACGCCGCCACCATTTACAATGCCCCATGTCTAAAGGACTCTTCGGGCCCTCAGATCCTTTGACATCCTTAAATGGCCGTAAAACATCCATTGTGTTCACTCCCCTCCGATCCATCAAGATTCCCAAACTTGTTGGGGGAAAGAAATACGTTAAAATGCATCGGCAACGCTTGGAGAACAGACAATCCCCTACGTTATTATCCGTACATAACGGAAGAAAGTCGTTTCTTACCCTACGTTGAAATACGTGAAACACGCTTGCCGTGAAGTCTTGCGGCCACGTCAAAATACGTGTGTAACCCTTAGAGGGTTAAATACTTTTTCAAATGTTATAACAGAGAATGTAAAGGCTTGCAGCACGTATATATCAATAAATTTGTTTAGATATCATCAATATTATGATTGACAATGTGATAAAGAAAAAAAAACTTTGTTTGTTTGTTATAATTTCGTGGATTTCAGATTTTATCGGGGAATAATTTATAATGTCCACGTTTAAAATATTTATTCATTCTTTTTGCTTTAAACTGATTTTCTTTCAAATATTTTTAATTGAAAAGAATTTAAACAAATTTACAGTAAAAATAATATTTCTTCTGCTTACCAACTTTAGGATTTCATATTAATATAGTACATAAAAATGGATTCGCCTGACTCCTTCAATGTCTTTTTGGCCCATTCATTAAAAAAATAAGACTATCGTGCATTACCTTTTAAGAATTATGAATATAATTTTTTTAATTATTCAATATTTTATTATTTTTATTACTAAAATTATCCAAGGTAAAATTAACATTACTGAAATATTAACACAATATTGTGATTAATTTACTTAAATTTCAAATTGCAGATTTTGAGAATTCTATCTCATTTTTTGCTGTTTTTGACAACGAAGCATTGTCTAGTGTTTATCAGGAGGTTTCATGGAGCATAAACTGCAGAATGATTAATTTTATATTAATAAGTTTTTTTTAAGTTGGTTATTTTTTAAGCATTATACAATAAAGAGATCTTATATTCATTTTTGTTAAACATGTTTAGAAAAAAAGAGTTTTCGTGTAAATGTTTCTCATACAAAATGTATAGTTTTATGGATGTAATTTCAAAGATCATTGTAAAATAAATCATTCCTTTCTTTTATAGAATTAGAAATAATCATTAAATGAATGGATTTTTCTAAGCACAACTAATTTTATATTCATTTTAACGGCCTTTTGTATTCTTAAAAAATATTTTGAAAAAAGTATATAAGAACTTTTTTTTTTTCTAAAATGTCTGTTTTAAATATAATTTTAAAGCATGGATGGCGTAATATATTTATCGACTGCTCTGAAAGGAGATTCTTTTTAAATTAAATTTCTCCAAGTCCTACATTATTTAATATTTGCTACATTGCATACTAATATTTGCTACATTGCTTTAAGTGTCACAAATTTGGTAAAGATATTGTTTTTCCCTTCTGGAAAATAGAGGAAACTTAATTTCAGCCACCTGGAAACAGCGTTTCTGTTGCTTATTGTGTCGTATTTTCGCTTTGTGAGAATAGATCATTCTTTATTTTTATTTCTAAGAAAAATTAAAATTACCTTACAATTTCAAAACGCAGCAATTCTGTGTGGGAATTGGAAATCGGTCTGCAATTGTTATGTATAACACTGCATTAAATTTGCTGAAAATAATATATTTATAATTTTTGCTTTGATGAGTTTCTAGCTGTTATAAATTAAACGTCTCCGATGTTTTGAACTTTTTTAAAAAAATATTTAAAACTACTTGAACATTTTTTGTTTCATATAATGGTAAAATTATTGTGAAAGATTTATTTATTTCCTGAAACAAAAAATGTATATATTTACATAATTTTTATATCGGGTGAATTTATTTCTTGTTCTGCTATTAATTTGTGTGTGTGTGTGTGTGTATTTTTAAGAATAACTAAAGCTGACTTGACTTTATAGTATCAAAAAAATAGTATTGTTAAAATATTTTATAACCATTAATGAATTAAAATCGTAATTATTTACTCTGCAATTATCATTTCACATTTCTTCATAGTAAAAGGTCGCGAATACAAATTTAGCTTCTCGTAACCTCCAGAAAAATAAAATTTATACTAAATTAAATTATTTTAATTTTTTTTATTGAGAGTTCTACTACAATATTCTGCAAATTTACCGTAGAAGGGCTTAGACTTTTAACTTTTTTACAGTTTTTCTAAGGTTTAAATTTCCTACAGCATTGTCATTCAGCGAATGTATATATTCTTTGGTGTTCCTAAAAATTAAGAAGAAAATAATTTGATTTTACAATAAAATAATAACTAAGTAAATCTTATAAGATGCACAATTGCATTAAAATTTAAATTATAACAAATTGTATTATACATTAAGCGACAAATTTAATAATTAACATCATTACCTGGAATAAAATTTTAAATCATATAAAAAGATCCTTAGTGTCCATACAAATGTCATTTTAACACATTTTCAGAATATTTTATGAACTTTATTTTTTGAATAAAATCGCATAGTCTCTGGCGACTTTGTATTTTAAATTCATTTATTTTTTAACATTGTCAGCTAAATTATATTTTGAAAATATTTTGAATTAAAATTTACAATAATCATAATCAAGATTAAGGAATCAAATATCTTCACCACCAGTTTAAAAAAAAGGCATTCTTAAAAATTATCAATTTCAAATTTAGTAAATAATAAAACAAAATTATTCTCATAACAATTATTTTTTTATTATTATTTAAAATTTATTATTATTTATAGAGTATGCATGACTGATAATCGAAAGGCTGGTTACATTCAGCAATTTATCATCCTTTACTTTCAGAAATTTCCATTCGATTTTTTTAACCCCTTCGCAAACAATGTCGTGTCTAACGCGCACATCGAATTATTGAATTTTCAGTTTTAAGCCTGCAAGTAAGTGAACAGAATTAAGCATTTAAAAATGCAAAAATCACCTAGAAATGCTTCAACATCTCAAATCCTCGTTATATTATTATAAAAATCAAGATAACAATATATATCTAAGATAGTATACGTCATCTAATTAAACTAACAATCGAAGTAAAACAAATCCGCATGCCAAGGAGTTAAAATATTAACATTAGATTGAATGAGACTCAGTATACATTACTAATATTTTCTTGAAATGACGTTTTTGAAAATTTATGAGATTATTTTTTTGAGTCAAATGATATCAGTTCTCTTATATATACCCTTAAAACACCTTGAAGAAGAAAGAAAAAATAAGCAGCAGAAATATTACTTTAATTGTTAATTTATTTAAGTTCTTTTCAATCAAAAATATTTTAAAGAAAATCAATTTTAATAAAAAAGAGTAAATAAATATTTTAAATGTGAACATTATAAATTATTTCCCGATAAATTCTGAAATCCACGAAATTTAACAAACGAAGCATTTTTTTCTTTATCACATTGCCAACCACAATATTGATGATATCCAAATAAATTTTTTGATATATATGTGATGAAAGCCTTTACATTCTCTGTCATAAAATTTGAAAAAAGTATTTAAATTTTCATGTATTTTTGTTCATCTTTCCCAAAATGTTTTTATACATCAATTACGAAAAATTTATCATTGGCAATTAATTTAAAATATTTCTTTTATTTTTAAAACAGCTTTAAAATAAACCATAACTATGTTTTTAAAAACCGAAAAATCCTTCAGAGCAACGGAATTCTCAGGCTAACCAGAAATAGAAAATTTAATTATACTAATATCAAATTGTTTCAATCGAAGAAATTTAGTAATTATGGTGTTTATATCCATTTAAGAATGGATATAAATCCATATGAAATTTGTTTGAAGCATTGACTATCGGCAGAAACTTGTTTAAAAACGCAAATTAATATTTTTCCTTGGAGACTTGAATGTGAAAGAAATCTTGTTTTCGTGCAATTAGGCAAGCCGCGTATAGCTTCCAGCGATGGGGAGAGTTGACTCTGTGCAATAGGAAGCTCTCTGTGTGTGATCAAAGGTCCCACCGCCCGTCACAACTATTTGTGGGAGGTCTCTTCCTGGAAAGAGCATCAGTGGGTAAGGGACTTTCCCAATACATGACTGAAATTGGCTTTGAGAGTGCCCATTGGACAAATCGTATCCATTGTTTCTTTCTGTCGTGATCCAAGATCTGAAATCGAAATATCAACCAGTAAGAATGTGTCAGGGATTTGAAACACACCCCTTTTTTTAAAGTATTGATCACTAAAACTTGTTACATTTCTGTATTGGTTACATAATGACCGTTTCTAAAATATTTGGCATCCTTAAATGTATCTGATTTCCATTCATTTTTCTTTTTCCAAAGTCGTATAAAATATTTCAAATTTTATTTATTTCTATTACGTTGTCAAATTCGGCGTAAATAACAACACAGTTGGTTTGTAAAAGCACCTTAGAAAATTTAATTTCCAATCTTCAATTGCTATGTTTAATGAGATTTAAATGTTCACAATTACAAAAGTACAGTGATAAATTAAAAGCAAACAATGTATTTCCCTTTATATAATCCTCTCTAGATAGAAAGAATCCTTGGTCTTGATCGAATTTATCATTTCCAAAAAATAAACTATTATAACCTTTGATATAATAATTTTAATCAAATTCCAACTCGAAGGGGTTATGAGGTTACTGACTGGCCATCTACATAAATTCCTATAAAATTCATGTCAAAATGCTTAAATTCGGAAGGTGATTTTTGAAATGTTCCATGAAAGGCATCAATTTCCACACATCCGATAATGAATCTTTTAGGCATCATTCCCACGAAAATATTATCTTGCACCATCGACATACTTCCCTGAGGAATATAATATACTTTACAAAATACTCTATTAATAGGATGTTTTGCTGTTTCTCTCTCCAAAGCTTTAACGTAACCTAAATTAACACCAGGGCTGACACGAACTTTTCGAACTAACTAATTCATTTTATTTGAAAACAACTATGTATCCATCATCTCCTTGTAAGCAGAACTCGGGATTACTTCGAATTAATTTAATATTCACATCTACAAAGTTTAATAATAGTCTTTCTTGATGAAACAGATCACTATGTAATTCTCCGATCATATCCACTGTATCACTCGATTCAAAATATTTTGATCGCTTTTCAGTCCTTTGCCATTATCGCTGTAAAACATTTGAGATGTATGCTGAGAAGTCTTACTATCGTAGCCATGATTCAATAACGTCTCAATATAAGATTGATAAGGATATGTATTGTTAGAGTTAGACACAAGACGATCATTTAAGGAAACATCTACTTGACTGAAGAATGAATGAAGAAATAAGTTAAAGGGCGAATATTAGTTTTTATTGATGTAGAAGCAGTTAGTGTTGATGATGCAGATGTAGATGAACCATTTGAATCAATAGTATTCAGTACAGGTGAACCATCTGCTTTCAAAATTTTTGCTTTTACATAAAGCTGGGTTTGACTCAAATAGAGATACTTTTCCCCACTTCCAGAAATGTGAAATTCAACAGGTCTTCCATCGAATACATTGGATAAGGGATGAAATTCAACCCACTGGCCAGTTTCCAAGGCAGTTTGAGTTTGAGATAAGTTGTGGAATTAATCTTTTCATTATTTGTTTGGTTCAAATTTTCTGTATTTTGTTTTGTCAACTGTAATAATTTGTATCGTTATCGTTTATGTTGTGTATATATTCGAATTGCTTCTAAGTAGCTTTGCTTTTCATAGTAATAAAGTAATGAAGGGACATTAATACGGTGTATTTTTGTCGTATCTAACATAATGGTGATCCGGACGTGATTAAAAGCGTATTTCTTCTGAAACGTAAGGCAAGAAAGATTAATTTGTATTAGAAGATGCTAGTTTGTTTCGAAATGGATACCGCTGTTACAAAAACGTACGCCACTTCGGACTTCATTTACTAAGTATTATAAGGCTTTGATGTCTCTTCTTGATACGCAAAATGCAGATTTTAAAGATGTTGAAGTAAAATTTTCCGCTTTGGAAAGAACTTATAATAATTTAAAAGTTATTGACGATAAAATTCTGCAATTGCTTTTAGAACAAAATAGCGAAAATTATTGTACTGAATATGAAGCAATGGGAAATTATGCCGAAAATTTTGATAATGCAAATATTAGTGTTAAGCATTTTTCTGAAAAATTGATCGCTCAACAAAGTTCCGTTTCGTTAAATGCGGAATGTACGAAACTGAAACTTCCAAAAATTGAACTTATGAAATTCGGAAGAGAAGTGAAAGATCGGCTTTCGTTTTGGAGCCAGTTTGGCAGAATACATGAAGATAAACAATTGGAGCCTGTTGATAAGTTTCAATATTTGATTCAATGTATGTCTCCTGGTACTAGAGCCAAAGAAATAGTTGATAGCTATCCTCCCACTGCTGATAATTATTTGAAAGCTGTGGAAAGTTTAAAATCTAGATTTGAAAGAGAGGAATTGCTAATAGAATTTTATGTACGGGAACTTTTAAGTTTGGTAGTAAAAATTGCCACTAGTGTAAAAACAAAAGTTGATATTGTAAAATTGTATGATAAATTAGAGTCGCAGTTGCGTTCCTTAGAATCTATTGGAATGACATCAGATAAGTATGCAGCAATGTTATTTCCTTTGGTTGAGTCTTGCATATCAGAAGATGTGCTACGTGTATGGTTGAGAAACTTTTTACTAAATGACGATAAATCGTACAACAATAGACTTTCTCGGCTACTTCTGTTTTTGAAAGCCGGAGTGGAAGGGGAAGAACGCATTTCTCTTGCTAAAGCTGGAATTAAACAGTCTGAATCGATTAAGAGAAAGAAAATAAGAGCTTGTGAATACTCGATACATACTACTAATGATCTTGTGTCTGATGTAAATGAATTTAAGAAAGCAGTATAGTTATTCTGTGATAAATCCCATCAAAGCAAGGACTGTTATAAAGCACAGAAGATGCCTGTGACTGAAAGAATTGAAATTGCGAAAAATAAAAAAAGGTTGTTTTTGCTGTTTAAAGATCGGCCATAGATCAAAGTTTTGTAGAGCTAATGTACGTTGCTTATGTTGCAGCAAGAAACATTCCGTCATTTTAAGCCCTGATGTAAAACAAACTTCAAAAGAGAGTCTCCAGGCTCAAACGGATGAAGTAAGCAGCTCGTTATCTTACACCTGCGATTCAGGCGAAGTTCTACTCAGTCATTGTTAATAGAGTTTGAAGGTAGTGGCCGTCGAAGAATTGTGTGAGCACTTATAGATACTAGATCCCAGTGCTCCTATATACTGAAAAGCACAGCAAGTGAATTGAGGTTGAAATCTAGTTTGACTCAGAGTATGACTCACGTCGCCTTTGGAGGTGCAACAACATGTTTAGTACACAAACGTTATATAATAAAGGTTCGAAATTTAAATTCAAATTATTCCAGGGAAATTCAAGTGCTGGATCAACCGATCATTTGTGGAACAATACCTCGTCTTTCGAGGGGAAATTGGAGGAAAGGATTGCATGAAAAGGGCATCATCGTCACAGATGAGGGTGAGAACAAGCCATTCATTGAATTATTGATAAGTGCAGATTTGGCAGAAAACATTTACTCTGGAAGAATTGAAAAGCTAATTTCTGGATTAGTAGCCATTGAAACTACCCTTGGATGGATTCTGATGGAAAAAATCCATTCTAATGCTGAAAGCAAGTCAACCAATGCTATAGTTTCATCTCTTTTAAATATCAACAGTATAACCGATTTGTGGAGATTGGAAGCAATAGAAATATCAAATTCATGTGAAGATAAGACAAGTGATGAGATAGAGAAGACTGTGTTGGAACATTTTGAAGAAACAGTACACAGAAATCAGGAGGGAAGACATGAGATAAGTCTACCTTGGATTCGAGATCACGAAGAAGTTTTTGACAATCAAGATGATGTTATAAACAGGCCTGAAATCCACAACGACTAAGTTGAATACTGCTGAAAAATTCGAAGATTATAGTGCAGTTTTTGAAAAATGGATAAATGATGGTTTAATAGAAGAACTATCTGCATCAAAATCAAATTCAAAGGGACACTACCTTCCTCTCAGAGGTGTGTTCAAAGAGAATTTACAACTGCTGTGAGGCCAGTTTTTGATGCCTCTTTTCGGACAAGAGGACGCCCTTATCTCAATGATTGTTTAGCCAAAGGACCTAACTTGTTGGAATTTATCCCTTCTGTTTTGCTTAAGTTCAGAGAGAAAAGTTTGGCGTAATTGCTGATATTAAAGCTGCTTTTCTTCAAATTTCTGTGCGAGAAGACCGAGGCTGCTTACTTTTCCTTTGGTGGCGGGACAAACAACAAAAAGAAGTGAAGATATTTCGACATTGTCGTGTTATTTTTGGAGTTAATTGCAGTCCATTTCTTCTTGCTGCTGTCATGGATTTTCCTTTGAGACATTGCAATGAAGGCAAAGAAATTGTCGATAAACTGAGATCGTCCTTTTATGTTGATAATTGTGTGACTTCCATCAATTCTTAAGAAGAACTGTACGCCTTTATTCAAAAGGAAACGACTAACATGGCTGAAGCTAAATTTGATTTGAGATGTTGGGAACACTCACATTTTAATCAGATACCTCAAGAATCAACCGACAAAAGTTTTAGGACTTCTGTGGGACAAATTCGAAGATGCATTGTTTTGCGACATAAAGAGTATAAATTTAGGTGATCTTCCTGTAACTAGAAGAAATGTTCTATCGGTAGTACAAAGAGTATTTGATCCAATTGGGTTTAGCTGTCCTTTCACTCTATTCCCAAAGTTATTACTGCAGAAGAGCTGGAAGGCTAAATTAACTTGAGATACTGATTTACCTAAAAAAGTAAAGAAGGAATTTTTGAAGTGGATGAGAGACCTGCCTTTGTTGTCAGCATTACAAATACCCAGAATGGAAACAGTGGACGGAGCACATTTATATACACTTTACATTTTTTGCGATTCTTCAATGTCTTCATATGCTACTGCTATTTTTCTAATATCTTCAAATGAAGCGGAAACTGAAATACAACTTCTTCAGGTCAAATCAAGGCCTCCTTTGCATAAAATAACAATTCCGGAACTGGAACTATTTGCCTGCCTTATAGGGGCTATTCTAACTTCATTTGTGAAGAAGAATTTAGGAATCAAGATTGATAAAGAATACTATTTGACTGATTCCTCAACCGCCTTATACTGGATTCAGCATGATGAACCATGGAATGTTTTCATAAAAAACCGTGTGGAAGAAATTAGAAAACTTTCCGATGTGAATGATTGGAGACATGTAATGGTAATAAAGAAAATTAGAAATGCACTATTGATTTTGTTTGATTGTCCCCCATTTGACTTTCGCGGCACATCGCTTACCAATTTCTTTTAATTCAAGGAATTTTCTTTAAAAAAAACTACTGGAAAGGCTTTAGGTTTCAATTTTGTATATTCAGTAAATGGAAATACTGAATGAATTCTTCAAAATAAATGTCATATGTTAATAGATATCTCCTTTTAATGAATTCCTTCCTCCTTCTCTTGTAGCAAATATCTGAAAATCCACTTGATTCTACAGGAATCGAATCGATTTTAAAAATAATAATCCATTATCATTTTTATAGAAAAAGGCAGTTAAATTCGGAGGTAAATGTAAACAGACTGTGAAACCATGGTAAGGTAGTTATGATTTTCCAAAATTTAAAATTTCGATGATTTGCATATGTGCGGGAAAACCTTCAAATAAAACAAACATGCATCTAATTTCTTCTTTTCCATAATTTTATTTCATATGCACCACTTTATTTCTGTAAATACATTAATATTACTGACAAAACTAACAATTTATATAAGATAAATAATGCATTAAAATACACATGATCTGAAAATAGGAGACCAAACTTTACTTTAGGATTTTAAAAATTCACCTGGGAAATAAACAAATTAATAGACAAACATGTAAGATGATAACACATTTTTAAATGCTGCATTAACATAAAAAGAAATGCAAACAAAAATTAAAAGTCATTAATCTGCAGGAGCAATAAACAGGCATACTTTCCACCAAGTTTTTCAATGAGTATTATAGCTACTTTTTGTACTGTTGAGAGCCTGATGACTATTTGTCAACTAAAGTATTCTGGGAATTTTCTATGTAGGTTTAATCTGTTCAATAAAATACCTTAAATGTTTACAAATTCTGACTTGTACAGAAGAGCATTACTGTAAACAAATAAGTTTGGCCCAACTGCCTCTCAAAAATTTCACGTATGAATACTATTAACATCTTGTACAAAAAGCATTGGTGAATCGCCATTTATCACCTTTTCAGTAAGAAATTTCTTGACATGTCACTAATCCTATGTTTTCAGTTTCTCTTCAATCAAAAACTCAATTCATTAGAAAAATGCATGCAAAGAAAATACTAGCTCAGTCATCCATGACCCAAGTAATGATATCAGAATTTTAAACTAGTTAGATCACATTAAAATGGGACAAAGATACCAATCAAATATCTTATATGAGCCAATTTACCAAGTTTTTGATATACGATTTGTAATAATATATTTTGAACAAAAACTATGCTAGACGAAGATTGAGGATGTATTTAGTATTTTTAATTATGATATACAAAGATGAATCATTGCAACTGTAGAGATTAAATAGTCATTAGATTTGTAAGCAATCTAAATGAATACTTTATCATTTTCAATAACAACTGAGACAAATGTAGAAAATCTTTTCAGTCCTTACATACTGCTTTTGCAACAACATAGCTCCCAAAATGTATGCAGCATCAAAATTCATGAATTTCATAAGAAAAATACAGAAATAGAAACATCCATAATTCGCTACTAGCAATAGTCTATGAATAATATAGGCCGATTTTGAACTGTGATTTTATTGTTTCTCTACCTACATCAATGGTGGGACATTTATATGCAATAAGATTATTTACTACTTGAGAATTAAAGATCTTTTCTTCAGCTCAGACCAATTCATGGACTAATTTTGGTAACCAAATACATAAGTTCTCAGTCAAAGTTCAATAAACATTAAAAATTTAATTTTAATTTTTAAGTAATAAGGTGCTTTATTATTATTATTTCATATATTTAATAATTAATCTGGTCTGGATTCAGAATATTAAATAGGCAATGATGATACAACGGAAATATAAAAGTTTAAGACTAAGAAATAAAAAGACACAAATAAATTGAAAATAAAACTGTATGAATGGTGTCTTTAATGGATTATAAAATCTTTCATTTCATAATGAATTGAGGTAAAAAGCATAATATGCCCTACAAGCATATAACATAGAATAGCAAAATAATGAACTGGCACTAATACTCAGCTCCCATGTAAACAGCAGATACATCATGGTCAGAATAATTTCGAAGTTTAGCACGTTTGAACACTTCATTTGCTGCTGTTGTGACTGACATTGGCTGTCCACGGTCATTATCCAGACTAAGAGCCAAAGTCATATCTCTATGCTGATACTTTAGAGAATTGTTAGTTTCAAAGAAACGTGAGGATATGGCTTCTGCTTTTTCCAAAAGAAGAAGTGATCGTATTGATGCTAAATCTATAATTTCTACAAATTTGGTCTGAGGAAGATTGCAACACTTAACAAGGGCCATGGCTTCTGCCAAGGCAGCACTTGATACACCCATTAACATACTAACAATTAGGTTCATCTTAGAACCATTGCCAACATCAGAGCCAAGATAATAAGCATTTTTGGATAAGCTAAAAAAGCAACTCTCACAAGAGACAAAAACTTCCTTATCACCTGCACTCAAAATTAATAGATCTCCATCTTCTGCAGTTGTCCTAGATCCATTGAATGGAGCTTCAAGATATCTTCCACCTTTATAAATTATAGCTTCTGCATTATCTATTGATGTAGTTGGATCCAATGTAGTCATTTCAACATAACTTTTTGATCCAGGTGGTGACTTATCAAGACCTGACAGAATGCCACAATCTCCAAAAACCAAGCTTTTTGAGGCCTCAGGACCAGAAACACAGCAGAAAATTATGTCACACTTTTCAACCAAATCACTTGGATTCTCTGCAAGCTCAGCACCAATTTCTGTAAAAGCTACACATTTCTCAGGGGTTCGATTCCAAATTGTGACTTTGTGTTTTGAAGTGAGAAGATTTTTAACAAACCTTTGACCCATAATTCCAAGACCAATAAATCCTATTTTCTCATGTGTTGGTTTGACCTTTTTTACTTTTACGGCTTCATTGGGCCCATATAAATCAACAGCAGGAATTGGCAGAAGTTCATAGTAAACATGGCTGGTAATTCCAGAAGAAGTAGCAGTAGTAAAAGGAGGAGGTGACTCTTCCTCTAATGGTTTGATAACAGTTATAGAATTATAGTTTGAATTAGGAGGTGTATTATTAATTAATTCGGAGAAATCCTCAGTAGATCTTTTAGATAACTTCTGAGGAGGAGATGTTCTTTCATATTCTGATTCATCCATAGTACGCCGTTTAGGTACAACCTTCTTTCGAACTTTCTGGCTTTCAGTGCTCTCTTTTCTTCTTTGTTCTTTAGCAATTTTCTTTTCTGTACTACCTGTCAATACTTCATGAGACTTCTCAGGAAATTCCTTTATTTTCATTAGTGATCTAAATAGTTTGACAGATTCTTCTCTGATTTTTTTCATTGCCATAATAAAATGAGTTGATTTGTTTCTATTGTAATTATTGTATATCATTGTCTCAGAATGATGTACAATATATTTATCCTGTATCCACGCATAATTTTCACTCCCAAAAAAGAATACAAAATGCCGTGTCTTTTTAGGAGTAGATTTTGAATCTGTAGGAGGTTCTACTATTTTGGCTGGCCAAAAAGGAAAACCCTTCATCTTTGCCCAAACTAAATCTCCAATATTGAAATCCTTTTTTGCTGCCATCTTCAGTCAGAAGCCTGCTGTCTTTTTTTATCTATGGTTGAAGAAATTAAACAAGCTAAGTCAATAATTTTTTACATTTTTAAGTGAATAAATTTAAAGCATACTACCACTTTTAAGGAATTTGCAAGTCATTCATCTTCTAAACATATGTTATAAACTTCAAATTCTACAAGTGTAAATTTATTTATGATAAAACCTAAATAGCTAGCATTTGAAAAATAAGAAAATCTGGAATTCATAAGAGCCAATTCAAACAAGAAGCCATAAATTTGAAATTAGCCATCCTATCAATTATATTTCTATAAGAATTAAAGATTAATTTTTGTTAAATAAAAACAAACAATTTTTTAAAAAATGCAGATGCATTCTACAACTATCAAGCATGATTTCAACAGCATAAGTAGATCCTACAGTTGCAAAATAACATACCACCCTCTCCTTCTGTCATTAGGGAGATAGTCTAAATTTTAAAAAGCAATTGCTTCATATAATTTGTAATTCATAAGAAAGCAATAACAAGGCTCAGTCCCTTTCACTGCAAGTATGCCAAATGAAAAATCAGTTTACCTTTTGTAAATATCAGCTTGTACCTTTTATTTCTTAAGTTACTTTTGAAGCATTAGGCTTCCCTGGAAAGAGAAATTTGTTAAGTACATAGAAATGTTCACTTTTTATTAAAAACTATTAATAAAGCTATTATTACAGATGATATACATGCTTATTGTTTCAAAAAGATTTACTGGACACTACAAACTCAGATAAAGCAAAATATTTACTAGGCATTTGAATTTTATAAAATGCCAAATTTTATAAAAATTGGGACATAATAAATTTGATTGGATATATTTGTAGTAACTTTTTGCAACAGCACATTAATACAGAAAACTGTTTAATTTGATAATTTAAAATTATCAAATTAAATTATAGCTTAATACTTACATAAATAAATAGTTAAAATATGCAATTAGTAAAGTCTGAAATGCAAGAACTCTAAAACAACATCAAAACACCAATTATGCAATTTTTAAAGTTTGCCTTCAAGCTGCACTTTGAATACATTAGCTATTCCTCTCATTACGGTCACTTTCAAAGCAATACAGATCCTTTAAAATAAAATTTAACTCATTATTTTTGTGGTAGAAATTAAATATTTTGATATGAGAAAAAAGAAAAAAAATGGAAGAATATCTTGAAGAATAATTTCTTAATCAAATATATGACTTCGAAAAATCAGAATTTTGATATCATGAATCAAATAAATTCAGATGCAAAAGACTAATAAAAAATATTAAAGAAACTAAATTCAAAAAGAAAAGGTTGATAATATTCTGAACTCAAAATAAACTATGAAGAATAATCTCATGAACCTGATAAAACAATCATGAAATACAAACAATAATTATACAATATTAAAAATTGTAAGAAACATTCCTAGTAATTTATTTATAAAAAAGGAGTAGTTTTTCATTTTTTAACGAATATATTTTGATGCTCTTATTTAGTTCTTAACTTTTAATAGATTTTTCTATTATTATATCATTGAAAAGTTCGGCAAAATATTAAAACAGCAAATAGGAAAAAAATTCAAAAACAAATTTAAGTGAAACACTGTGATTGAACTAACACAAATATTACTGCATATAATAAACAAAACAAGAATGAATTTTAAAAAAATTAGTAGCAATTCATAATGTTTAAACATGGCTATTCATTTTACTTTCCAGTTTATCAATTAAAAATATGAACAAATGCTGTAAGTACAAAAATAGCCATGTAATTATTCAAATAAAAAAACAAGACAAATATAAAAATATGTATTCATACTATTTATTAATATTATTACATTATTATAATGTAGGGTAATACAAATCCTCAGCAAAATAATTGCTATAACAGCAATTCACAGATTCGAAGTGATCAGCCATCATTTTCCAATTACATGACTTCTTTCTTCACAGGATTTCCCCCTGTTTGACTTTTGGTTGAAAGCAAATATTTCTTAAATGTCATCATATATATATATATATATATATATATATATAATGGCTTTACATTCAATTTGAGGAATTTTCATTAATAAGAGAAATTTCAAAAAAAAAAAAAAATGAGATCAAGAACCCAGATTCTAACTTCATGCAACTGACTATTTCTTTTACCATTTCAAGAAAAATAGGCAATATTTTAAATGGGTTGCATTTCTAAAATACTCTCTCTTTTTTTTAATAACTTCTGAGTGGATTGTATCACACTGCTTTTATAGTCATAAGACTGATTGTAGCGAAATTATTCCTGCATTATCATAATGAATTTTTTAATAATTGAAAAATGATAATAATTGTCTTTTTTAATACTTTCATTAATGCCAAATTCTTATTCAACAGATGATTTTTCATGAGAAAGAATGAAAAAATATTTTTAAATTCTAGGGGATTTTTTAAAACTATTATTTAGGATCTCCAATTAAAGGATGAAAACAATTTTAATCTCATCTTCCAGACACTAAAATCAAAATTGGGTAAAGAAAATTTGACCAAGCAATTGATAAACTATATGAAATTTGGATTTTTTAAAAAAATCCTTTCTGATAAAAGTACAATACAGAGACTGATTTTTTTTTTCAGACTTATTTTTTCTCTATAAAACTTAATTTCTTACTAATGCAAAATTTACTAGAAAAGAATTCTTTTGTATTACAAGGCTTTTTTAAATAAGCTAATGATATACACACTAGTAAAGCAAATAACTGTTGGATATTCTTTTTCTGAAATAAAGACTTGCAATAATTTGTTCCCTCTTATTTCTGCATTCTCTTAATGAATTTTTTAATACTTGAAAAATGATAATAATTTTGTAATAATTTAATAACCATTATTATTTTCCAAAATAAAGTGAAGAAAAATTTTCAGCAAGGAGGAATTTATATTTTCTCAACACAATGAAAAATTCCTGCCATGTGATAAATTACACAAAATCTTATTTTTTAAGCTAGTTACTTACATACTTCATAAATCTTAAAATACACCCATTAATTTACTAAATCTGTTTTCTCTGAAAATTAGTATATAGTTTTTTAAAAAGCTAATTTTTCATGCTTTAAACATTTAGAATAAATCAAACTTCAAAAAATCATAATAAAAATACATTAAAGCTTTAAAAAAATCATCAGTACACAGATGATGTACAATTAACTAAGGCAAAATTTTCACAGATTAAAAATACAACAGCGGAAATCACCTTTACAAAGTTTTAAAATTACAACACTAGTACAAATGTAATTCAACCCATCTTTGAATTTTGATGACCATTTCTCAAACAAAATTTTTCTCATATTTACAATACATTTTCTATTATATTAATTTCTAGTAAATAAAACAATTTAATCATTTAATGAAATATTTATATATGTTTTGTTCAAGGTCCTACATCTTATATTTTGTTAAAATTTAAGAGTAAACAAACATTAAAAGAACGATAATAAGTTCAGATATGTTCTTTAATAGTTCATACCTGAATATATTGATTACATCAATTGTGTTATTAGTATTGAAAAGAAATTGCTAGTTTAAAACAACTGAAAAATATAAAGAGAAAATGTGTAATTCATTTTGGAATGTATTTATTATAAGCTAAAAATTATTAGGTTGATTTTCATACATATATGAACTTTCCCATCCATTAAGAACAGAAGCAAACCAATAAATAAAGAAATTACTGCAAAAATTAAGAATATCTGTACATCCACGAATACATATATAAACTCCCACATTTTCTAAACATAGAATGTGTTTCTATTTTGAAATAATAAATAGGTTTAATTGAAAATTTTGATAATTTTAATATTCTTTTGATAATTTTTGATATTCTTTAAATTTTCATATTTCTGAATATACACAGTATTTTTTATGTAAAATTAATGGCGTTTATTTTTCCCTTCCCCCAGCAAAACTACTTTAAAATGATAACATTATCAATACTTAAAAAAAAAAAAACATCAACTTTTATAACATTAATAAGAAGAGTCAGTAATCTTGATCAACATTTATTAAAATCATCAGTCCATTAACATGGATACATTTTTTCTGAAAATGCAAATATAAATGGAAAAAGCACAGCATACGCTCAAATTTTTTATTTGATTTTGTATGTGCAATAATAAATAAGATTCAGCATAGTGGGGGATCAAAGTATAAAATTCTTCCAACAATAACTCACCATATTTAGTAATTGTATTTGCAGTTAAACAAGATGCATAGACTAATCATATCTTAAAAAATTAAGAACCAACCATGATTTCTTTTTAGAGTTATATATATATATATATATATATAACTATGAGTTGAATCAAATTCATTAAATTGTGCATTAACTAAGTAAATGTATAATTTTATAGATATATAAACAAAGAATATTACCAGTAATCATCAAATATATATATTTACTTACAGTAAAATTAGGTTTATTAAAGCCTTTTTCAGGACAAATTGCACATGAAAAATTTTGCTGAATGGTGTTGATCACATATCTTAAATTATATTATTAACAGTTTTGTGATTCCATAAGTAAAATAAAAAGTTATATTCCTACCTTATCCATATTCCAATTTATCGTTAAAAGGTTATGAAAATAAGTAAACAAAACTACAATATAAAATACAAGCAAGTTTTATTAAATTAAATTTTTTCCAAATAATATTTCTGAACTAGTTAGAATTATTTATTTTCTAGCTTGCCAAACAAATGAAATAGCTTTATATTCAATCTGAGGAATTTTCCTTCATAACAGAAATTTCTTTCACCAAAAAGAGACCAAGAAATCAGATTTTAACTTCATGCCCCTGACTATTTTTTTTACCATTTGTTTCAAGAAAAATAGACAATATTTTAAATGGGTTAAATTTCTAAAATTCTTTTGAATGACTACTGAGTGGATTCTACCAAAGTGCTTTATGTGGTCATAAGATAAATTGTTGCAAAATATTTTCATTCGAATTTATTATTTCAATACTTTTATTAATACTAAATTATTATTCAACAGATGATTTTTCCATGAGAAAAAATGAAAATATCTTTTTAAATTTGAGAGCTTTTTTTAAAATCATTATTTTGGAACCTCAATTAAAGGTTGAAAACAGCTAGTTTAATCTCATCTTCCATACAATCAACACTGGGAAAAGAAAATTTGACCATAAAAAATGAAAATTTGATCGATAAACCATATGAAATCTAGATTGTTTAAAAAATCCTTCCTGATGCAAGTACAATACAGAGACTGATGTTTTTTTTTCCAGACTTATTATTTCTCAGTAAAGCTTAATTTCTTACCAAGGCATTTAAAAATAAACTAATGATATTCACACTTGAAAAGCAAATAACTGTTGGATATTTCATTTATGAAATATAAGACTTACAATAATTCGTTCCTTCTTATTCCTGAATTGTCTTATGAATTTTGTACTAATTGAAAAATTACACCAACATTAACAATTACTGAAAATTTCAACACATAAATTTTCTACCTACACTTTCTTTTAAATAATACAATAACAGTTCTACTAATTTATAAATATTAAATGTATAAAATGCAAAATTTATTCTGAGTGGGTAATCACTCAGACACAATTGAAAAAATAGTTTAATATGCTCTGCAATACATGTAAACCAGTTGAAAATTCCACTTCATTGCATACTCTCTATGAAAGATATCTTCTCTCCTTCCAACATAAAAAGTAGAAACATATGGCAAAACTATGAAAGTCAAGAGTACAAAAGTATTTTATTTTCAGAGGTCAAGTATAACATTAAAATAATAATAGTAATAAACATGGGTGGCAAAAATATGTTGCAAAATATTTGGTTTGGCTAATAGAACCCAAACTTTATGACAGAACTACAATTTTTAAAAACAAGATTACTTATCAAATTTCTTTCATCGAAATTGTTTATCTTTTATGGCATTTACATGCATGAGAACATAATGACAGATAAATGATAAACTAGATGTAAAAATTGTGTGCTAAATATTACCAGTGTATTTTGTACTTAAGTTGTGTTCACCTGCACTTGGCTTAACAGATATAAATAAATAATGCAAATGGATTTATTTTGAAATTTGATTAAAATCCATAAATTTGGTGTTAAGAAATTTCAGCTTAAAGTTTTTGTATGTGTTTCCTGTTCACAGACATTTCCAAAATATTTTTTATTCTAAGGTTTGAATAAGGAAGATAGGGTGAAAACAAAAGTTTCAGTGTTCTGACAATTGCAATTCTTTTCCTCTTTTAAATAATAAGTATTTTACAAATAAGAAATCATGAATAGAGAAAACATACACACTATTAAAAATCAAAACTAGGGCTTTTACTTGAATACATAAAATCATCAGCCAGAAGAAAAGAATTTTCTTTGTTGAAACAAGCAAAATTTGGGATGCCCAATAAATGAAAAGGATATATTTTCCCTATTCTATCCAAATTTCTCTAATTTGAGATAAAACCTTTGTCACTAACATCCGGATTAATAGAAAGATTCGAAACAGCAAATAAAAGGCAGTTCAAAATAGGGTAAATCTAGCATAATGGATTCTCCCATCCCAGCAGCAGAAGAAAAATATAAGTACTTGGATTTTTTTAAAAAAGATTTTCCATTTTAAGAACTCTTCTTAACCCATTCGCTGCCACTGACGCGCTGGCGCGTCAGCATGGCGTTACCTCACATGCCGGTGACGCTCTGGGGCGACAATCGAGTATGATAAGTAAACTTCTTTAGTTTTAATTCGGATTTGGAGGTTGAACGATGAGGTTTTTGTGGCAAGTTGGTGAAGCATTATTTTTACTAAACACGAAAATAAAAGGTTTTTCTTTTTTTCTGGCTTTACTATTAAAATAATAGGAACGTTTTTAATCATTAAAACACTTTTTTTAAACTCGGCTTCTGAGGATGGATATATAAATTTTGGTGGCAGTGAATGTGTTAATGTAACATTTCTTGTTTTAAACAGTTTCCATTAAAATTTCAAAAACTTAATTTTTTTTATGGGTAAATTCAAAATACAAGAAAATGCTCAAACAGCACTCGCAAACCAGTTACAATGCAATATGATTTTCTACAGTGTAAATAGTAAGGAAAAGAAGTAACAATTTAACATTTCAAATAGCATTTTTAGGAAGAGATTTGCACTTTCATACAAATCTTTTTTTATTTATAATCTTAGAAATTAACAGAACAAAATTTATATATTAAGAAAAACAGAATTTATTATCTCTCAAGCTCTTTAACTGTTAAGTAAAAAAAAAAAAAAAAAAAAAATTAAGAATCCAAGTGCAATAAAACTCAAAATTTACTTGTTACGATACAAATTGTTCAACCTTGACAAAAAAAGTTAGAAAGCAAGATTACTTTTTTTTATTTATTCATTTTTGAAATTTCCTGTATTTGGGTATCAGTTTAAAAAGGTATCTGCCCAATTCAAAGCTACAAAATGAATTGCATATGCAATATTCCTTAGATGGATATAAAATAATTATTAATATCATATATTTAATATTCTTGAATGACAGAAACGATATGATATTCAATTGTCTGTGCACGGTTAGTATGAGAATTAACTGCCACAACAGAATGCTCAGTTTTTTAAACAGATGTATGACTTATTTTTAAATCTATTTTAAAAGAAAACTGATATTTTAAATAGAATACCCCGGATAAATTTCTCTACATTGATATTTAAATACATCTTAAGTAATGTATAGCAATTCAGCCAAATGTGATCTTTTTAATGTGTAACAGAATGAAATTTATACATCATCAATAATATGTTTGGCAATGTGGTTAAGTAAATAGTTTTGTTTGTTAAAATTTCTAAGTTTTTATTTTAAGTTTAATTTCATTTTCAGTGTATTGTGGATTTCTCCTAAGCAGGAAAAATTATACTATTCATATTAAAATTATTTATTTTATCTGATTCTTCACATTTATGTAGAAAGGTACTCAATAAAAAATAAAAGAAATTATACCTCAAAACAGCTAAAAAATATGTAATTATTAGGTGCCATATGAGCTGGATATTATAATAAATTGCATGTACTGTATATATGTAATGTAATCCATATTAATTTCAAACTGAAATTATAGAGAGTCATAGCTGAAATTAGGAAGACAGTTAGAATTTTTAATTTCAATTTTATTTCATCTCAAGAAGCACACAGTGCAGCACAAGTTAAAAAATATAAAAAGAGAACAAAATCATTTAACTTAGTCTTGTACACCATTATATCCTTATAAATCAGACATGTGTAGACAGGAATTTTTAATAGTGTTGACCTTGCTCTAATTTTGACAATAGAAACACAGGAATAGTTTAAAATAATTTATTTACATCAGTGATTTATTATCCTTCTACCTGGCATGTGGAGTCATCAATGAAACATTATCTTTATAAAAATTCATTTGATTTATTAAATAGAAAAAAGGGAATGGATCATGAAATAATAGAACATTTGGTTAAAGTGGTCATTAGTGTGCCCCCGAGTTTGTCGCCAATTTGGCAAACGAACGGAACGCTCTTCTAGCAATCCTAATGCTGTTTTGTTTACTATTTTTAACAATGGTTGAGCTGAACATTAACTACGACTATTTTAAGAAAAATATTAAATTCAAAGTAATAAAAAATATCGATGAGAGATTTTAGTGTTACTCTTTATTATAATTAAAAGCTTTCTTACAACTATTAAGAGACTGCAATTTTATTTTTAATGTGATCACGAACTTTATTCTTTTGTAATTTCTAATTGTCAATAAGTGCTTTAAAAAAATCGTCTGAATTCGTATTTTACGAAATCGTCTGCATTCTTACTTTAAATGTCCGATGCAAGGGAATTCTTCGAAGTTCTAATAATTCTTTTTTTCTCAAACGATTGATTTCCTGGATAATTTGTTATGACGGTAATAGTATAAGAATAGTGGAAAGAAAGACAGTATTTCGAATCTGCAGAATGAATGAAAGGTGAGTGGATTATATATATTTTTACGAGGTGATGAATTCAAGAAATAATGCTCGTTTGAAATTTTATATAGTGAATGGTTTGATTACTTCTTCCTCTTTTGATTATGCAATGTTTCTGATCCTCACACAATCCATATGTTCAATGTGCTAGCGAAGCTACTAGTTTCCCGCTCCCGCTGCTAGCGAAGCCATAAAATGTTTTTTTAAGTTAAAAAAATCTGGCCGGTGCCTTCAACAGATGGCGGAGGGATCGTATGTTCTAACTTTTGCTCTGCGCCCAATGGACCGGCACATCCGGTATGAAAAAAAAATATTTATCTCTAAAAAAAAATTATTATACTGCCAAAAGTGGTAACCGTAACTATTCGACAGAAGTGTTTTACTTTGTCCGCCATCTTAGTTGGCGACTTGGCATCCTTAGAGCGGCAAGGGGCACACTAAACTTTTAAACATTTTAGAATGAAGTTACTATAGACTAAATTAAGACAAAACTTTTGAAATTAATTACAATTGAATATAATTTTAAAATATTGAATAAATTAAAAAATAATCAAATACAACAAGCAATTCACTCTGATATACAAAGACTAGCACCTTCAATGTAAGATCTATTGTACAGAACAAATATATCTTTAAGCAAAAGCAAATCTCAAATATAATCTGTTCATAGAATTCTTCAACAATAATAATTAATAACTTCGTTTTAATATAACTGTCAAAGTAAGATGCCTTATAATCAAATGAATAAAAAGGTTAGCAAGTTTCCCAAACAATATAAAAAGAAGGTGAGCAATGTTGCACAGCTAACCATTTAGAAATGAGAATGTTAAGTAAATAACGTAGAAAGGAAATTCTGCTTTGTACCATGGCCATTCTTGAGATAATTTCTGATACAAGGGTTATTTTGTTTCAATTGATTTTATGGTAGAACTTTACTGTACGGTCACCCTTGGCGACTTTTTCAAAATCGCGCCAAAAGTCGCCATTTTGGCGATTTTGAAGCGAGAATCAAAACAGAGCACAGAAAATGGCTGAAAAGTTGCGGAGAGGAATAACGAACTTCTGGATTGTAACAAAATAAAAGTGCAAAGCTTTTATGGGTTATGTTAGGAAATAAGAAATGTAAGGCATATTAGCATCCAAAAATTAGAACAAATTATTGCAAAAAAATACAAAAAGAAACGGACTTTCGAATGTAAATCTAACTATATAAATGAAAGAACAAAAAGCAGAAATTCAGCAGAAAGGTTGCCAAAAAAAATTAATTATCGGCAAGGTTGCCACAAAAAACTATTTATCGCCAACTTTTGAAAAAGTCGCCAAGGGTGACCGTACAGTAAAGTTGAGCTGATTTTATAATTATTACAGTAAGGCAGCCGTAATATTACAAAAAAAAAAAGTTGCAAAAACACTGCTATAAAAATTGGGTATGATTTGATTAACTTTAAAAAATAATTGATAGAATCAATTCAGTGTCGCTCCATTTTCAGAAACAATAAAAAGCATATATTCTAAAAATTATTATAATTATATTAGAATAATAAATATTCAATGAAATAAATTGAAATAAGTATTCCTTCATTGCATGTGAATATAAATTCATGATGTAAGTTTCTGCAGTAAGTAAAATGTGAAGAAATTGCTACTTTTTAAGTCCCGGCTTGTAAATAAAAAAATATCATTAAACATGATTACAAGAATTAAGAAATCAAACTGAATATATATAAACTAATATTACTACAAATAAATAATTTAAATACAAAATTTTGGTTTCTACCGAGTAGAAAATCATGTGTATATACTTATCCATGACTATCAAGAAAATTTAAACCCACCTAAATGAACTAATAAATTCCTTCCAATTTAAGAGGAGGACTAAGAACATTTTCTTTTCAAAATTCTAAAAGGCAAATACAGAACAGATGCATTTTAGCAAGCAATCATTTCCAGAAGTGGATAAAATTATGATTAAAACCTGCATCATCTCTACAATGCACTGAAAATAAATAAGACATCAATACTTTTCTGTACATTGAAAAACATAGCTAATACTTATAAATCAGAAATAAACTTCTTATTCATGCAACACAAGATAAGAATAATACATGTGCGATTTCTTGGATTTTTTTTTTCTTTTCTATACAGTATGAAGCCAACATAATTTCTATAAAATTAAGTAAAGTGTGTCTACATAATATACAAAAAAATTTAAATAAGCAAATAATTCAACGCAATGATAAATTAATTCTTGAAATTATGAAATAACACTTTAGTTGTTTAGTTGTTAGTTACAAAAAAGTTTCCACACTCAAAATTCAAGTCATTATAATTGAACGATTGTTCAGTTAATAAAATAAAGATCATACCCGTTAGATTTATTAGTAATTGTTATAAAAGTTAACTTAGTTATCAAAAAGTGCTGAATAAGATATTTATTAAACTAAAAATTTGCTTCACTATAATTTGACAAACGTAAACGTCTGTTGAAGAATGGCTTCCGCCTGCTGAATGCCGGAAGGTTACGGCCATAATTAATTTGACAAACGTTAGGTGCCAGATATTTATGTGGCAATTTTAAATACAAAAAATTAAGCTGTTTTGCTTTAGATGTAATAGAAAAGAAGGCCAAGGGATATAGAATATTATTATGTAAGTGATTAAAAATTCAATTCTGAGAGAACAAACCAATCTTCAGAATTTATCTCGATAAGTGCATGAATAATGCCATCGTATATAAGATTGGTTGATGTGCAAACTTGTCGGCTGTGCATATTTACAAAACTAGAACCATTTTTATCCCATCTAACCGAGGAGCATAATCGAAGGATGGCGATTATAGTCCAACTCACTATTTTTGACACTCGACGATAGTCTAAAACATCGAATTAGCAGGAAATGTGGAAGGCAATAAGACCAAGTAAAAAATCAAGCTTTCCATAACACATAGTTGGCGCATTACCGGAGGAATTTGTCTTGAGCATTCAGTTTTATTTTTTTTTCTCAGCTTGTTGGAAGACTAGCGAATCTTTCCTGTAGTGGCTCCTTCCCTATGAGAATGGATCAATCCATTAAAAACGTAGGTGGGGAAAGAGCGGAATGGAGATGGCGGCGTGCGGTATTTGTTTGAATAATTGAAAGGGTTGAGATAAACAGGCGCGATTTCGATAACGTTATTTTGTCCTTACTGCGAATTATATAGAGATTCAGATTTTTACACCAACGGTTTTCAAATTAACGATGTTTAAATTATGTTTTTTTGCTCGAAATACTTGTATAATACTTTATATATTCCTTTTGAAACATTTGCCTATTTTTGCATATTATTTATAGTTTCATCTGCTTGAAATACTTGTATTATACTTTATATATTTCTTTTTAAAAATTTACCTGTTTTTTCATATTATGTATCATTTAGCTTAATTCCTGTCTTATGAATTTATGTTAATGTCTTTTATATTTTAATTGTTATTCTTGCTGCTGAAAGAGAGTAAATGAGAAATTTTAAAATATGTCTCATTTACATTCTATAAAGGCTCATTCTTTTTTTTTCTCTTGGTGTTCTTTTATTTTTTGCACATTAAATACTATTCGATTTGGTTTATTTCATGTAGCTGATGTATCTATGTCAATACATATTACTTTCGAATGCTATATACAGAAGGAATTAAAAATTCTAAAATATTATCTAGCATATAGTACTATATAATTTTACTAATAATCTTAAAATCTTATTATTTATTCTAATTAGATGCCTATACCTAGATTATTATATTACACAATCCAACTGATGCTTATGAAACAGTTAATTACTGACCCTGCAATAAGAATGTATTTTAGCTCAAACATAATTTTATGGTCCTTTCTACTTTTTCTTTTAATTTTAAGTTGTTTTCCTTAATAAATTAATTAAAATAAGAGAACATTATTTAGAATTAATTAAAAAGAGAAATTAATTACCTCAATTATAATAAAATTAATAATTCCTATGTAACATAAATTTGCATAATTTATTTATTAAAAACATTATAATCTAATTGCTTGTTGAAAAATATTTTTTTAAATGGTAAATATACATATATTAAAAGAAACATGAAAACCTAACAATTTGAAATGATGACATTTATTATTCACGATTAAAAAATGGTCCCTTTTTCTTTAATATTTTACTAAACTTACAATGTATATATATATATATATATATATA